>CAUYSK010060976.1:0-42277 GCA_963575035.1 Avahi laniger
TAAGAACATGTGATAATAATTCCGTCAGCATTAAATTTGCCCTGTGTTGAGGAGTCTTGATTTAACATCACAGGGTGACTCAGTCAGTTGTCAGAGTTAGATAGTTTTCACCCTCAAGGGCGGTAACACTACCCTGTTAACTCAGTCAGAGGGTGTTCCGAACCAGCAACGAATTAGCTAGAGCTCATAAAGAGACAGACTGGTAGAAAGAGGGCTAAAGCTAAGGTCCGATTACATTCCTGCTATTTTCTCTATTCCCACTTGAGGATTTGTTTTCCCCTGCCAGTGGACATAGAAATCCTGAGAAGCTGGGATGAAGCCATTCCTTGATGTTGCATGTATGTGAATGAGATTGGTTTTTTAAATGTCTTAGACAATTTGACATGAGGTGCTTAATAATCAAATAGTAATTTTGAAGAGCTTTTTGATTCTTTCTGGTGTGTTCATTGAATTTCACCAAATGAAGGCCCGGCGAGGAGAGTGTATCTTTAAATTCTTACAATAGTGTCTATTTTGTGCAGAGCAGCAGGAAGGGATGAGAGGCTTTTTCAGTCTTAAGGCTAAATTCCCTACCAATACCCTAAGTGGACCTTCACTTCTCCCCAAGAAAATTTCATAAGGAATGTGACAGCTGCTTTCTTCCAGGTACAGAGAAGTATAGCTGGAAGTTGTGACCTAGCACTCAGCTCGTTGACTCCACAATTCTACCTAATTTTTCTAAACTATCAGCACTTTTAGTTGGCAGAGCTACCCTTCCTGTCTGAGGTACATGCACTCACATTGGCACTGTTGCTAATCAGGAGATTTAAACCCAGGGATGACTCATTGTGGATGACCAGTTTTATGCTGTACTTCCAGCCCCCAGAGTTGAGCTGAACAAGCAAATCACTGTTAAGGAGTCTGGAGTTTCCCAGCTCCATGCTCATCACTGAACTCAAACATCCCACACTTTCTCCCCTCTTCCTTATGCTGAGGATATTTGAAATAGACCTCTACCCTCTAGCAGCAAATATCTGCTGATATTTGTAGAAACTTAGAGGTAGAGCATTTTTGATAGAGGGAATTTGTCTCCAGAACTTGTTTGAGTGTTATTTATTTTCATGACCTGAGGAAACTTGTAAAACTCCATTGGGATATAATATTAAAGCTGAGTGTTGTACAGAATGTTATTTGCCAGAATTTTTTAACATGTTTTTATGAGAGAATATTTATTTATTGTCAGGCAAGTGCAGTAAAAAAATGTATTTATGGTCCTAGGATATTGAGTCAGTCACCCCTAGGGACAGAAAACAGGGAATGTTTTCACATATTCATTTTACTCTCCTTTATGTTGAAGTAAAAGTTCATTTGTTAATTTTTAGGTAAAAAGCATGATTTTTTTCAAATTAGCTATATTTTGATAAACTTTAATTATAGTCTAATAAATAGTCTACTTAGTCTAATAAATGAGCTGTCAAACTGAAGTTTGAACTTTAAGGAGCTATTATAAAACCCCTAGGAGGATAATTTAAGACTGGAATATTTTGAACATTAGTGGTTTTTTTTTTTTTTATCAGTGCCATTGTCTGTAGTGATGAGGAGTTGGGAATTTCTAAAATAAATAAATAAATAAAATTTCATTATTATGTTAAAGCTTTGGGAGAGACCTTTTTCAATATGGAAATAATCAAAACCTTTCCCCAGCATGCTATTGAAGGAATTTTCTTTTTTCATAAGCTTGTATCCTTAAGTTATTAAAGCTTGATCCCAAAATGGTCTTTCAAAATGCTTCTTGGAAGTATTTGAAGAATCAGCATAACTAGGTGATTTAGAATAATAATGTGTCACTCCGTTGAATTTTTCAAACCTTATGTGATAAATGATCTTGGGGAAAAATAAGACTCCTGAACTCTTATATCCTTGGGATCAACATGGCTTACAATTTCTGTGCTATAACAAAGAAAACCACAGTGGAAAAAAGCACTACATTTTAATTTGGCAGCATCTAAGACTATCCAGGTGTTGGGATTTAACTGTAGGGTATGCTGTCTGACTGTCATTTGCGTGTTCAGTTTGATCTGGCTTAGGGTAATAAGCTGTAACAACACTTGTCATTATTTATCTTTTCTAAAGCAAGATCTCTCTCTCTGCCCCCACACCTCCCCCCACACTTCTTTCTTTCAACATTTACTTTGAAAAGCCAAGGAAAACCTAAACCTTTGCTTTTAATATATTGGCTTCCTCAACACACTGCATTTTGTTTTTGGATGCCCAAGCATCTTGAAATGGCAGGTTGTTGGTTTGCTTACGTTTTCCCCAAGAACATAAATGAAATGGGAGATAAGTAACCAGGACACATTTTCTGACTTTGGTGAAAGGACTATGACTGACTCATCTTGTTAAAGGCATATAGGGATCTTAATTTCAGAGAGTAACATATGTTAGTCCCAACTGTTTCTACATCGATTGTGGTAGTGACAAGCTTTGGAGAAAATGTTGTAAAAGCATACTTATTTTCATTCTTATTCACTTTATAAAACAGAATGATCCTGGAAATAGACACTGGGTGGACAATAACATTATGCCATTACTTAAATTACTGTAACCACCAATGCGTTGGCAGGAATTTACCTTGAACCTAGAAAGCTTTCGGAAGTGAGCCAGCTTCATCTTGCATAACTCTAAAAAATAAAGGTAGTTTTCTTGAAATGTGATTCTATACATACCAAATTCTGTTATGATTTATTAAGAACCTGGGGAGGTAGTTTATGGTCTCCTTTATTAAAATAACACAAAGAATTAAGGGCTTTGTATTTGAACAAAGAGAAGGTTTTTAACTGGCTCTGGGGGGTACAACTTGACAGGGTACAGTTAGAATAATGGACTGAGGTATATAGGTAATAGTTTCAGTAATTACTAAATTGTCAGATTCACTTGTTTCTCCTGTTTGCAACGAAGGTGCTCATTCTTAATGCCCACGTCTTTTGGTGCATGAGAGGACGCTCAACGAGAAACGGGCCAGCAGTGGAAAAGAATGGAGCCCAAGAATGAACACAAAAATTGATTTTCCAGGCCTCTTGATACCAGTGATTTTCCACTCCTGTTGGAATTTTGATTTCTTTCCATAAGGATCTCAGCAGTGGCTACCTGCCAGGGAGAACAATATTCAAGTTCTTGTGCCAGCTGCCTCTAGCAGCGCTCTCTCTAGCAGTTAGGAGCCCCTCAGATTTTTACATTTTCTCTGCCTAGTAAAGAACCATTGCTGCGTTGAATCACTGAATTCTGCAGAACTTAGTGTTAGAGTAGCTAGGAGCATACCTGCAACAGATATACTGTGGTTGTCAAGCACATTCCAGACTATACAGTGGGTAGATGCTGATGGCTAGTGTGGGTAGTCACTGATTTGGTCCACTCTCATCAGTCTGCCATAACTATTTAGATTTTGTGGTAGATGTCTGAAAGTTAACAAAATGGGTAGAGATACTTCCAAAGGCCCTTCTTTTCCTTCATTGGTATCCAGCTCTAAAATCACCTTGTTTTGTTTTCATTGTCTGCACAGGGCACAAAATATCAAGATAACTCTCTGCCTTTACTGTCCTTGTTTATCATTTCTTGAATATCTCTGATAAGAACTTTGGCTCTCCTGTTGTAATAGTGTATGGAGTTTGCCACAGTCCCTCCATATTCTTCTTCATCTAAAGCAGTGATTCTACGTTGGAATCACCTGGAGAACTTTAAAAAATTCAGACGCCTGGATTTATTCTGGAAGATGAGAATTGACTAGGTTAGGCACACAGCCTCAACACTGGAATTTTTATAACCTCTCCAAGTGATTCTAGTTCATAGTCAAGGTTGAGAAATACTGAGTTAAAAGTTGCATCAGTTATTTAAATTTGTTATGAAAGACAGTGCTTCATATGGAAATGATCACAAATAAGAATATATAGTCATCCCTCATTATCCAAGCGGATTGGTTCCAGAAACCCACCCCCACCCTCACGAATATCAGAATCCATGGATGTGTGAGTCCCTGATAGAAAATCATGTAGTACTTGCATAAAACCTACTTATCCTCCCATATACTTTAAATCATCTCTAGATTACTTATAATACCTAATGTGATGTAAATGCTGTATAAATAGTTCCTAATCCATATTGTTTAGGGAATAATAATAACAACAGTTTGAATATGTTCAATACGGATGCAACCATCTATTTTTTTTTCCAAATATTTTTGATCTGTGGTTGGTAGAACCCACTAATATTATGAGATGAGGTAAAGGGTAGGAACTATATCAGTGCTAATCAAGGTTCATAACTGAATAATCACTTAACTCTGCTTTAGTTGTTTTATCTCAAAAATCAGAAAGTTAAATCAGACAATGTCCAAACCCCTTTTATCCACTTTCTGATCATATGATTAGTAGCCCTTCGTTTCTGAGATGACTGATTTCTTTATAGAACTAGATGAAAGGGGATATCCAACCCTCTGGAAATATATTTAAGCAGCATCAGCTTATCGTTAAGGCCATGGCTCCACAGTCATAATTATCGGGCTGTGAAAAGACAGGACAGTGTATTTATTTTCTCCTTTTCCCCTCACGCTTGTCTCTCTTGCCAGATTTGTTGTAGCAACTCGTTCAGTAAGCTCAAAATTTCATTCTTTGGTCCACAATAGCTAATAACGGTTATTAATTCAAATAAAAATGAAAATAATTTTTATAAGTTACTGATATTCCAACTACTTAGAGATAATCTTTTCACAGTTCGACTTATTTCTTTCTAGGTTTTTACTTCACTATTGTGGATCCTTTTAAAAATTAGAATTGGGAGCACGTCGTACATACAGTTTTCTAACTTGCTTTTCTAATAAATATTGTATCTTTAAATGTCTTACAAATAAATTTTAATATAATCATAATTATGCTTATGGATATGATGTAAGTTATATATAACAATTCCTCAATATTAAATATTCAAGATTTTGACCACATTTTTAAGTGTAAAGTTCCTATTTTAATTTGTGATTTTTAGAACTGTTGGCAATAATGAAAACCAGGTTACCTCATGGAAATTTGAGACTCCTGAGTAGATGGCTATCCTATGAGCACCTACCCTTTTGGCTAACGTAACAGGGATGCTATTAAAAAGTAGTTATGAAAGATTCAACTCTGTTGAAACTTTGCTATCTGTAAACCCACTGAGAGTAGCTTAGCAATCTCCACTGTTCTGACATCCTCTCAGGGTTGGGATTCTATCTCGAGGTGTGACTTCCCTTTCACAGGCCCCTAAGGGAGCTCTTCCACTGGTCCTTTCCCTAACAGTTAGGCTTACTTTGCCCAAAACCGGTGAGGTGACTACAGCATCATGACCTTGCCTAGGCCCTTACAATGGGTGCCCCAGCCTTACCTCTTGACTCTGTATTTGGTCACTGGTCTTTCAGCAAAGACGACCTTCACCACCTGGGTGAGTATACCTTGATCACAGAGGGGGAGGACTGTAATCTTGGGGTTCCACATGGTATCATACTTCTTGTTCCAAAAGATCAGCACAATGGCCTATAATTCGAAAAGGAACGCTGTTGGTTTTTTCCAAATGAAGACCCATGCCTCTTCTAGTGGCTGTAAACCTCTAAAATAGTAGGATGGTTATCTCTTACCTTTAGCACTTCCTATATCTCTGTTGTCTAGGTTCGATCATTCTGGTCTTCCTGTGATCCTTTCTGTTATGCATGTGGAACAATCTGAAGTTGTGTGTATGCTGAGATAATTCATCTTTCATTCCTAGTACATTGCAGTTGATTAGCCTGAAGGCCTGCTAGTCTTGGGTGTTATTCTTTAGGGAAAAATCCTTATTTCTATTCCATACATTTATGCTAATTTATTTGTTCCTATTGTAATTATAGATATATAACTGATTTTCTGTTTTAAGAAGTCTGAAAATTCAAAAAATTGGTTTTTTTGCCATTTCTTATGATCGAAATGTTTTATTCAGATATCATGTTTTCATTCTTAAAATATGTGAACTAGGTTTTTTAACTCTAATTTCAAGGTACATTGCTTGCATTTGTTGACCACACATTTTCTGTAATACTTATTGAAGACACTGAATACTACAATATTTATCTTGAGAAACTTTTGCATTTGGTGCAGAACATTTTCTAATGTGGCTGAGACAGAAAGTACTAAATCTTTGGCGTTCTCTTCTCTCCTTGTTTTCAGGGTGCTGGTTGCACAGCCCTGGTGGTAGCTGTAGTGGCGAGGAAGCTAGAACTTACCAAAGCAGAAAAACACGTGCACAATTTCATGATGGATACTCAGCTGACTAAAAGAGTAAGTTATCACCCATGGATCTTCGGAGGGAATATTTTTGTGGTTTTTTTCAATGTTAGTAAATATGATTTTTATTTTGACATCTGAAGCTGAAATGACATGAGTTGAAAAGTTAAGGCATTCCTATTTTATCACATTTTGAGAATAAGCTATTTCTAACATTAGGTCAATTAGGAAATAATTGGACAGTCTTGGTATTGGGTAAACATAGATCACATAAATCTAAACAATAGGCATAGTGAACATCAAGATATTATACAAGAAGAGATCAATATTGGATTGAGTAGGAAGGAACGTATTGTCAGTAGGAATTTTATGGGAAGACGATTTAACAAATATTTTACTGAACTTCTATGTTCTACAGATAGTGGTGGTTTCTTATTGTCTTTTCAACTCTAACTTTTAGAAGCCCAAGGTAGGGGCAAAGACAGGCCCTTTGCATGATTTAAAGGCCATCAGAGAAATGTTGGAAACAATACAGCATCCAGGTGAAAGATCACTGTCCAATTATTAATAGTAGAGGAAAACAGTAATCACAGTGTTCATAGAGAACTTGCTCTGTGCCGCGCATTGCTCCAAAGGTGTTTCATCCTCACAACTTTATGAGGGAAATGCTGTCATTATGCCCATTTTATAAATGTGGAAACCAAAACATGGAGGAGTTAGGTAACTTGCTCAAAGTCACCATCTGAAGGTATAAAGCCATGTTGACGCAAATGATTTTTTTTAGACTAAATTTTTAGCCTTTCTTGATAGTCACTTGAGACAAATGCCAAAGTCAAAAATAAGTAAAAATTCTTTTACAGCAGAGTCATCTTGCTGTAAAACCACTGCTTACAGTGGAATCCAAATAGCCTGTCACTGAATTGCAAAATACATTGTCATTTGGTAACTTTACCCGTGAAACAATCAAGAGATTTCATGCACAGTTCCAACTTTCAATGTTTTCATTCATTCTTGATTTTGGTTGTATGTATAAAAGTAATCTTGTTTAATTTGGTAAATAATTCCTAATAGATCAGTCACTTTAATGCAAATATTTATTTGTACAGGTTATATTTATAAAATAAAAACCCAAATTCCAATTGCCTTGCCCATGATTTTTGTCTTACCTATCAGACACTATTGAGAGACTAGTCTACATCTAATCCAGAAATTGTAGCAGATGTTTTGTATATTTCATCACGCACTTGTTTGGTCCTTTCAGGGTGCTGTACTGCACAGTTTGTGTTTATAGTCACAAGTTTCCCAACGTCAACAAAACACTTCCACTAAGTCCTGCGTAATCCATATTATTTTACCATGTTGATACATTTTCTCAGGAATTAAGTTAATGCTACACTTAAGACATTAGGCAGAAAAATACCTTAAAATACCACTTAGCCCATATGGTTTGCCTGTAAATCTTTTCAACAGTTAAAAAAAAAAGAAAGAAAAAGAAAACGTGATAGAATCACAAATAAGAAAGCCAAGTTAGCATGTTTGGGCAGACTTCCCCATGTTTCATAGGCAGATATTTAGTTTTATCTTAAGAAGGAAATATATAATTTATTTAAATGTTACTTTAGAATATTGGTATTCTATCTCTTAATTATCAAAACATTTTAAGACTTAAAAAAGACAAGAGCTTTGAGTACAAAATCTACAGCATCACATTGCTTTTTATCACCTTTGATGAAGATTTTCACACAGGTCAGCCACTTTCATTTGAGAGACGTTTATAGTGTAGTTACTTTAGTCCAGGGTCTTTCAACCTCATCAGTAGTGACCTTTTTTGGTTAGATAATTCTTTGTTGTGTGGGACTGTCCTGTGTGTTTTGCCCCCTGCTTGTGACAGCAAAAACTTCTCTTCCAAACTGCCAAATGGTCCCTAAAGGGACAAAAGCATCTGCAGTTGAGAAGTGCGGCTTTAGCTTGTTATTCCCTGAGGATATGACATCTTGGAAGAGACTGGGACAGGCCCTCTTCACAGATATTTTTTGAGTCTATTGTAATTTCCCTCTTCCTTGGAATAACATATTTGCTTAACAAAAATACAGTGTGTGTCTAATATGGTTGCAGTTCTATGTTAACTGCTAAGGATAAAGAGCTAAAATATCATATTCTACATTCAAGAAATATTAAGCTTTTATGGCATTGACCACTCAGAAAAATCAGATAAAATGTCTGATGTTTCCTGCTTTGCAGAAAAATACACTTTTGCTCTTGTTGCTCATGGGTTCCCTAAGGCCCTGTGAGAGCCCCCTTCAGAGGACTATAGATTCAAGATCTAGATCTATGGGTCTAGATAACCTTTCTTTAGTTTTTATGAATGGGACTCAGTTCCCTAAAGATATTATAAGTTCTTGTATACGTTAGATAAACTTCCTATAGATAATGTTGCATGAAGAGTCAGATTGCCTGTAGAAGTACTGTTCTAGTTTCAAAATTCACATTCTGCATGATACTTATCATGCCTTATTAATTCTGTTATTTCATTACTGTTTTTTAAAAGTGGAGCTACTTTGCAGTATTTCTTAGGATCGGAGTCTCTTATAGGTCTGAGAAAGATACTCCAGCAAGCTTGCTGACAGATCAATTTTTACAGGTGAAATGTTGCTAGGTAATAGTGTAACTATTAAAATGGCATTAGAGTAAAACATAAATTTCCAGTTTATGATACCTATCCCATTATTATACTCAACACAATACATGAAAATAATAGCCCTTTTACAATCCTCTCTTCCTTATTTTATACAAAGTCATCATCTTAAACAAGTATCATTTACTTGGAACTTAATAAAATTTGGTTATTTATGGAAATTCCTAATGGACCCATTTATAATTGTTTAAATAAAAATATACAAATACTGAATGATCATTTATGAATAACCAAGAATGAATAAGGACCTAAAAGCCATACACAGTAACTAAGATGAATAAATATACAAATTCAAGAGAAAAATACTACTATTCCTTGAAAAACTACATAGAAGAAATCATTTTTTCTGATGGTTAACAAGGGTAATGGCCATAGACATTCTATGTTCTGAATATGACTCTGACTCTAAAGAAAAAGCAATAGGAATGTTAAAAGAAAGATTATTCTCCCAGGAACAAATGCAACTTTCCAAGCCTTCCAGTTGTATCTTTACTGAATTGAACAATTTCCATGAAAAATTATTTAGCATGTGTAAATTTTCAGGGGAACAATTTTATACAGAAGTCATTTCTCTGTATGACTACATTAACCAAGTAAAACAGTGTATTTGAAAGTAGAATACACCATTCGTTGTGCACCAGCATCAAGGAAGATTATTCTGTGTAATTCTAAAAATTTACATGACACTCTGCAATTCAGAAATGGCCAACAGGTACCTGTACCCAGAATAATCTAGTGATTTTGAAATGAAAACATAATACCAATAACTTGTCACCTAGCTTATTTAATAGATTTGCAGTTTATCACCTTACAGAGGCAATGTGTTTACCATGTTATATTTTTTGGAAATACGTTATTACTACTGTTCCCTCACTTCTGAACAAACAGGAAATCTTGGATTTTGGTCCTCAAAATACCTTCATTTTTGGAAAGAAACTTTAAAAATTATGTTGAGTTCTCAGAATTGCTTGTTTTTAAAGTTGCTAGATATACCACAAAGGATAATTATACATATTAATGTCCACTGTGGGTGTTTTCAATCCTGTTAAGAATTCTTAATAGGATCCATAATAAGAACATTACTATGCAGTTACATAATTTTGTTTCCTGCATGTCTCTTAACAAGTGAACAGAAATTCCAGAGGATTTACTCTGTGTAGCTTTTACACTGTCCTTGGCTACACAGCCCAGTGGTTTAAAGCATGAAACGCGTGGATCACTGGGCTTTTCTGTGTTCTACAGCCACAGTACTCACCCAGGCCCCAGATGCCTGATCTGAATGAGAACAGCGAGAGAGGGGTTGGAGCGATAAGAAATCCATCCCTGCTGCTGCCAGGGCGGCTGAGAGCATATGGCGCCCTGGTGCCGTCCCCTGGAACTGGCGGAGAATGGAAGTATTAATATTATGCGAAAAAAGCCTCTGAGGGGAGAGGCAGGAGGAAAAAAATGAAAGAAAGAAGTAGAAGTTAAAAATGAAGACTCAAAGTAGTAAAAAATAAAGGAAAAATATAAAGAAATAGCCTTTTTTAGACAATGCTGTCATTACCAATATCATACAGGTGTGAACACAGCAAAGTTACAGTTAAAAGTCTAGCAGCTTTAAGTGCTTTGGTGGTTTTTAAAGTACTATTATCCTTAAAACCGTACATAGTACATGAAAAAAAATATTTTTATCATTTTATAGTTAACTGAGTCAGCAAGATAACATTTCATGGCCTTTATACCTATGAGAGTCATTTTACGGCATCTGAGTATGTACTAGTACAATATGCTAGTATTATTTCTTTCAGAGCCTTTGTTTTCTCAAATTGTAATCAAAATACCTCATTATCAACATGCCTTCCATCATTTTTCTGATCGATTTTGATGAGCGTTGATCTCATCACTCTCACTGATGTGAGGCAGAGCAACGATTCTCATTTTTCTTTTTTGATATGTGTTGGGGGTGAGGTTCAGGAAGGAAGATGAGCAGTAAAGAGGTTCCTGTTAACAAAGGTCCTTCCCCCTCACTTTCCTTAAATAGGAAATCATTTATATTTCATAGAAGTTTTGGCCCATTAATTGGGTCTAGAATTATTACAGCTACTAAATTTTTGAGGGATATATGTGAATCCTCTTATAGCATATCATGGAATCTAGCATGTGGTAGAGATTCAGCACATTTGTTGAATTCATTAATGGAAACGCACTGACCCATTTAGAGCCTTGGTCTCTTCTCTAAATCCGCATACCCTTCTTATCAGGAAGGTCCTTTGGTTCATAAATATGTGTCTGTGGTTCATAATAAGACATTTTTAATGTATACATTATATGTACTATGGTGCCCTCTTAACACCATAGACATCTATCTAGTACCAGCTACACCCAAAGCACTAAGCTAGAGAGACACAAAGATTAATCACATGAATCCTGCCCTCCGAGAGTTCATAAAAGCCCTGGGAAGGGGGCTCAAGAGGTACGTGATTATTACAGCAGGGTTCTTAACTGAGGCGGCAAAGGAAACTTTCCCTCCAGATCAGCTTCCCTCTCATCTAAATGATCGAGAATGTGCACACCAGCTTCTCCCCATTTTTCCCAGAAGTTTGCATGTCACTTTCGTGTAACAATTCCCCATTCTTCAAACCTGTAAAACACCAAAGTGCTTGCAACACTGTCTTCTCACTGCCCTCTGCCTGTTCCCTTTCAACCCTAAGAGGGAAAAGAAGACCCTACTATTAGACACACATCTGAGTCACAGGCAGAGAGTGGGGTTTGTTTGGGCTTTTTTCCTGCCATTCTGGAATATGTTGTTTTGTGGCTGTCATGTTGAAAAGTAGCAGTTAAATATGACGCTTTTTAAGAGCTTTACTCCTGTATTTGAAAACCTATTAGGGAGTTAGAAAAAGGATGTTTCAAAATAAATTCACATATTTCAGTTTTTAAAAGCAGCTGCAAGGAATTCATTTTCAGATGAGGAATCATTTTCATTTAAGCCCGTCAGCTCAAACGAGTACTTAGTGAATACAAATCCTGCAACATAAGGCCTCAAGGGCATCACTCACCCCACCGAACTGAGACTGAGGTTCCCTACTCCCCTTCAAGCATTCCCCCACCATCCCAAAGAGAAAGAGTCATTTAAAATAATCACCTTTCTAAAAGTTTATAGACTTTAGAAATACTTTAGCATTTGCTGTTTGGAGATGGGAATCCAGAACCAAAATCAATTGCTATGTTTCTGTTCCAGAGGGTTTTTTACCCAGGATTTTTGCCTAGCTTTCCAGCGTCCTCCCCAGGCTGGAATCGAGGCCTCTCTTCTGGGCCTTGGACAGGTAAAACCAGGGAGGGCACATCTGCCAGGGCCCCTAGCCAATCTTCAGGCATCTGTACAGCTGCTCAGAGAGCTGAGACCTCTGTACTAACAGGGAAGAACTATCCCAACCCCGGGGGCTGCTGGCCAGTCCCTTCCCACTCCTCTTTCTTTAAAAGCAGGGTCCTCAAACATCAGCAACTCATGCCGCATCCACTTCCTTACCTTTGAAAGAACATGAACATCAGAGGGAACAGCCTTCTGAAAAATGGCTCTCACTGCTGTCTGAAGAAAGTGTTTCCATAAGCATGAAGATGGAGCCAAGAATTTACTAGAACTCCTTTTAACTTCACAGCTGGTGGTGGTGGTGGTACTTATATCCACCGCTGGTGCTCAGCATCCATTTCAGTCATTTCTCTGTTGGGTCGAGGACGCTCTCCATGCACACAATCTAATGGATATCCAGAGGAAGTGCATTATGAACCAAAGTCACTCCTAAAAGCAGTATTACTGGAAAGAAATAAGTCATTTTCTTAAAATGAGTTCTAGCAATACAATCTTGCTCAAAAAGAAAACCTTTCAGCTCCATGTAAAAGGATTCACCATCAGTTACCCAACCTGATGTTTTCCTTGCTAAAGTGAAAAATATAAATACAAACTTGAGCCCATAGTTTAGTGTAATTCTATAACTCCTCATTGTAGATCTAACTAAGGATTGAGAGGACTTTAATAATAATTATCTCTAACTTTATCATTTGAGCTAATCACCTCTACCCAATGCGGTGAGTGCAAAGTCAAGAACTTAGATTCCAGTTCTCAAGCTCAGCTCATTATTCTACCTGCCCCACTACATTGCTTTTCTTAAAAGGTTATCTTCCTCTACCTAGCACCTCCCTAACCTGTGGCTCTCTTTGTGATATATCCTCTATCCATCACTCAGAAGAATTAAATGGGACTTCTTAGAATAAGCCATTAACAACAAGACTAAGTGAAAGCTCTGGGTCATCAGATCCTATCCATAGTGTGAGCAAGGAAGAGGACAAAACTTGTCCTTTGTGGGCCCTTTATCAGCTCCCAGGATTTTTTAAAGACTTTAATCAAAAAAGCAAGTGGTTTGATAAACCTTCATCGCCTGTAGTAGGTCTTGCAGTGTTACCATAATGCTTCCAGCCTTTACATTTGTCCGATTCATTTGAAATGCAGTGTATTTAAATTTCCAACAAAATCATGATAACATAGACTCTTTGTTAGTTAATTAAAATGTGCTAACAAGCATACAGATTGCTAAGTCTCTCTGGGAGGCTATAAGCCCTGGATGTACTCATACAGTCAGCAGTGGAAATATGCCCTTCCAGGAGCCCACAGCCAGAAATACCCAGCGAGCTTGCAAAGGAAAAAACTGGCCTTGGCCTTCTGGCATTTTGCCTCTCTCCAGGGAAACAAAAAACATAGACAAATTGCAATACAAGGTAGAGAAATCAGTACCTCTTGATGTAAAAAAAAAAAAAAAATTAAAAAGTAGTCAAATAGAAAAGAAGTTTCCTGAAGGACTAGAGTAGAGTTTAGCACAGAAAGAGATCAATAGTATCTCCCTAATATTTCAATTTAAGAGTTGTTCCGAGGCAGATGCAGGTACTTCTAAAGAGGCATAGATTCAATAAAAATAGTCTTTTGAGTTACTAAATAGAGCCACAGCTCACCACAATCTGTGGAATGAAGAATATGACCCACTGTGCAAAGTTACAAAGGATTCTGGTCTGGAATTTATCAACTGCTTTTTTTATTTGTTTTCTTACCAGGTGAAAAACGCAGCTGCCAATGTACTCAGGGAAACATGGCTAATTTACAAAAACACAAAGCTCGTAAAAAAGATAGATCATGCGAAAGTAAGAAAACACCAACGAAAATTCTTGCAAGCTATTCATCAGTAAGTACCATTTTTCATTTCCATCCTGCTTTTGTATCCTTGGCTTTTGATTTTTACACTTGGTTCTTTTCTCATGAGTGAGAAAAAAAAAAACATTGTCATGTTTGTCCACAGAAGATATTATCTGGCAACTTAATAAATCCATAAATTAAATCCTGAGAAAAATGTCAGTTCCTTTTATGATTAAAAATTATTAGTAGAATAGTTACTTATTAAAATATCTTCTCAGTTTCTGTTTAGAATCAATAATTTCTGTTAAAATTTTACTTCTTAATTTAACATATTTATTCACATAGTTTGATTATGATGTGTAGCTTGTATCTCCTGCAAAATCTTAAATAAACCATTATATGTTCTATATGGATCTTTTAACATACTGTCAAACATCTTTATATGAATATAGTGCATATAATTTAATAGTTGAATTTTAAATTAGAATTTTGGGGATTTTCTATATGCTGCATGGTCATTATAGATTCTATAGTTTCTATGGACCTTATACTCTCTTATCATTATTCTAACTTTATCCAGATCACCATTATTCAGTTTGTGTAAGTCCTTCATGTCATTTTATTGTTATATAATTATCATGGGCTTTTAAAGTAAAAATCTCTAGTAAGATTCGATGATAATTTGAAAGCACAGGGTCTTTCTCCTTTAGGCTGGCAGCATCTGTACCGTAAGTATTGTTCATGCGGGTCTCAATCGTGATGCAGACTTGCTCTTAATGCCACGTCTGTGTGGAGAAGAGCAGACATAGTCGCATTGTGGCTCAGATAAGTAACTTTCCTCACAACCCCTACCAGGGTGATCATGGAAAGGTGGGTGTGTGCTAGGTCTTTTGGCTGTCCACTGAGATGTGTCTTGTCAGAGACAGCTAGCACAACAGACAAGAAAGCTCGGAGGCTGGAATGTTTATTTTGCATATTTAGGTAACTGAAATGTAAAATGGTACCACTGACATTCTGTGGGAAATCACTAAGCACTCAGCTTCTACCCTTTCACCTGTCCATCCAACTGCCCTGCTTAAATACGTATCCCTGAAAGTGTGGAATGTGTCTGTCATCATGGGCAGAGGCACACTTAAAACCCAAGTACTCTAGAGGGAGACACCCTGCATGTGTGGTAGAGTAGCTGGCCCAGGTGTGGTAGAGTAGCTGGCCCAGCTGCTGCCAAGTGTTCAGCCATATTCTTTTCCTGGTTGCCACCAACATACTTTTCTAAGAAGGCCGTATTTCCCCTTTATCTCTGTGACTTGACTCGACACACAACTATGATTTTTCCCCATCATAAGGAAAAGACAAGGCAAGCATTGTAAGATAATACTCTTAAAGTCAGGGAAAACCATGGAGAGAAACATTATATTCCATCTGGCTCCCAAGAGTGAGCTTGCTACCCAGAGCTCACAGGTCCCTCATAACCCAGTACCACTGCTGGCCTAGGGCGCTTGCCTGGACATCTTGATTCCTTCAAGTTTACACCTAAGACAATGAGCTCCCCCATCCTCCGCCTCCACTCAGAGATGCTGAGCTTGCACCTCTGTGCTCCTCAGGCCTGTTCCTGTCAAACAAGCCTCTTCCCCGGGGAACTCACCGGGCACAACTCTCCTGTAAGAGTGGCCTTCCCCCCACTAAAACCATGTAACACGGTAACCCCAACGTTCATACAAGAGGTCCACAGGCTATGCATGGAGATATCATTTTCTTGCACCTTTAATGTTTTTTATAATAACTATTCAAGTAGGTTAAAAAGAAAGTTTACCTCAGTGTGAGAAGATGCGTGTGTCCTGGGGTAGAAAGTGTGCGAGGACGTGGCAGTTAGTGGGTGTAGTTGGCCTGTGTGTCACACAGCCACACATCCTGTTTCCTCCAGGGTTTTCCTCAGGTCCTTTGCTGTCAGCATAACCTATTAAATGTATAATTAGTATAATTGGCCTTTGATACATTTTCATATAACAAATCCAAAAGATGCTGTGACAGCTTTTCTAATATAGTTCTGTAGCCTTAGGTACATGGGGAGTATTTATTGTATCTTGTTTATAAACTTGTAATAAACTCTTTAAGTTCTGAATACATTCAAAAGCCTGGGATAGAATTTAGGGGTGTTTACTGTAAAATTCTTTAAACTTTGCTGTAGGTTTGAAATTTTTTAAAATAAAATGTTAGAAAAAAATCTTTGGGGAAGCTAAGCTCAAAAACTGTCCCTAAGCAAGTAGCAAATGCAGCCTGCAAAGTGTGTCAACCTGATCTTCAGGGTGGGTACCATAGGGTAGCTCACGCAGGGTCCCTTAGCATGCCGCTTTTGCATAGAGGGACAGAGGAAGCCACCTGTGATTCTTCTGCTTCTGTCAGACATTTCTCATTCTTTATCTTCTGGAGCAATGTCTATTTCTAACGTATATGAGCTTCAGGAAACTCGAAAATGCTCTGAATTGTTTTGTAAATTAGTCTTGGGGTTCTTGGGTTTCCTTTAGAGGTAGGGGACACTTATACCTCATGAAAAGTACAACTGAGTATGTGTTTGCTCATATGGGCTGGGTTTGGCTAGATTATTTTAATTATGCATACTCACCTTTCATTCTAACCTAGTGTTGGAAGTTGGGGAGTGACGTCATAAAGGAAAGCACACAGGGCTCGATTCCCAAGGGCAAGGAATTCCCTTCACTGCCCACGGTGCAGACCCAGTGAGACCCTCAGCCTTATCTGCCAGCACTGGGTGGAATCAGACCTTAACAGGGGAGGAAAAATTTTTAAATTCATTCAATAGAGCAAGCAGTCCTGGCCTGTCCTGCTCTCTGATTTGTCCTGAGAGCTTTTGCAGCAGCTCTCTCCCCTTTTCCCGGTCCCCCCACCTCAGTTCTCTCCCTCTTTTCCCAGCTCCATAGCCTCTCTGCCTTATACATGGCTGCTCTAGTCTCTGATGGATGCTAAACTTTCCAGGCTTGTGCCCTCTTTTCAGTAACGTGTCTGTCATTTTACATTGTCACTTAGTGCCATGAAGTGTTCTCTTTCTCTAACTTTTAACCCTTTTTCTAGTAGCAGCTTTAAAGTTTATCATTACCCATCAACTTGAACTTGTTTCAGAGCCAAGAACTCTAATATATGTAGTTTATATAACATGGAGTGTTGAATTACCTTTACCTGCCTTTCAGAAAGCCAGGCTCCTGAGTAGCCCCAATTGGGAAAAGATACATCCTCTCCAAAATTATCATTCCATTGTTTTGAATATGACCCTTTTAACCATATGCCATTCACATTAGGCAAAAATGTTTCCTATTGTTTACTTGAACATCAAGTATCAAGAGGCCAAGATGACTTTATCCATGTTCCTTCCTTCTGAACTGGAATTCAGGAGGAAGTGCTTTCAGGTGAGAGAAATACAGTAGCAGTGAAGAAGGTGGTAATACAATTGCATAGTGTTCCTCTTTGGTCAATGTGTCAAAGTCCTGCAGAACCGTGACAGGATCTTCCAGCTAATGAATCGAGCCCCCTGTGCACAACTGAACACCACATTGTGTATTTTTGTTCCAGAATATTTTACAGTTTCTTTTCTTTTGTTTTGTCTTTTTATTTCAACAAAATGAAAATAGAGCTCGGAAGTAAGTTGTGTGAGCCGCTCCTTTCAACATTTGCAGAATTTTCTACTGGCTGCATGCACCCAGCGGATCCTTTATTTGTGAATTTTAGTAGTCTGATTGCTGCTATGGAAATGTGATCCAAAATCATGATATTTTCCTGTGATAAGTGAAGTTCACAAGGAAGAAATCAACATATGTTTCTTATTCTTCTTTTATGAGGGGGAAAAAGCGCAGTACACATCTGCATGGTACCTTTTATTCTGGCAGCTACAGCTTAAGCAGGCTTTTCCTATCAGCTCTCCTATATTACAGGCAATATAAGAAACAAACAAGAAGACACGATGACTTAAGTTCAGGAAGGGAAAGAAATTTGAATCAAACAGGGCTTTCCTGTGTCAGCTTTCCAGATTAGCAGAAAATAAAATGGGCAGAATTCTACTCTCAGTCATGGTATAGTAACCCGAGAGAAGTAGATTAGCCTCCATTGTTTATAAGATGAAATACTTGCCAGTGACCCTTCCAGCCTGACTTGCAGAATTCAGAACATCATCCGTACTCACAAGTCGCTAGAAGCATGTGGTCCGGAGCCCAAACTGCAGTCATTTCTGTGCCACCTATACTATTATTCACTTAAATTTGAAAATGAAACTTTATGTAAATCCCTGTCATAACTGAATAAAAAACTATACCACTCACAGCAAAAAGGGGTAAAGTACTATCAGCTGACAATTGAAATACTGGTATTGAATTCTAGCCATAGGCTGTTGCCTGCAGAAAGCTATGAGCTGAGATCCTGGTCTCTCTTTTTTAAAAAAGAGAGAATAGCAGGTGTCAGGAGATAAAGACAGAGTAGAACAAGCCTGAGATTTTTTTTTTTTTACAATAATGAAGAATTAGAAGAGAACTGAAAGGAATGTCTGTTTTAGTATTGTTTAACGTCTTGTTGGAGTATCAGTTAAAGTCATCTAGAACACCTTTGTTGGTATGAATCCAGCACTTCAGAAACATGCCCTTATCTAACGCAATTCATTTCCTACATGAGGAAACGGGAAGCCACATTGGGGCCAGTGAGGATGGAACCCATGACTGACATTGCTCCTTTCTCTAGTGCACTTCTGTGTAACGACCCACAGATGTTTAAGGGGTGGTTTTTTGTGCATTTGTTTTTACTTGTTCTTAAAAGACACATATCAAGAATTGTGACCCTTGTAAGTAGTGAGAGAAACCTTTCTTAACAATATACTGGATTTAAATACATACTTGTTTTTTTTTAGATAAGAACATAATCCATCTCGATAATAGCATAAAAAGAAGCCCGTTAACTTTGTTCCAAGCATTCTGATACACACGTAGTTGCAATGACAAGTTATAACCTTAAACTGTTTTAGATTGTTAAAGATCATGTTGTAGGTAGGAGTCATCTAAACTCTTACTGGCAGAAGCAACTACATCTTTACTGTAGAGCAGATTTGGTGACATATTGGGTATCCTAGTTTCAGAACAAAATCACTGAGCATTATGAACACATGTTACAAAAATCTCCCTGGCAATAAAATCTTGGCCGGTGAGTTTTAATTTCTTCTATATAATTACCTTTACTTTAAATTGAAAAATAATAAAAAGTACTCTCCAGCATTAAAACTATACTTTGTAAAATGACTCATCATCAAAGGAAAATAAGGTTAGCATGGAATTTTTTTTTGTTTTTGTTCTTCATTAAGTAGCTCACAGGGACCTACTTCTCTTTTGGAGCAAGGCTTTGAATTTTTGGCTTAGAGAACTACTTTTTTCTTACTGGGAAATCCTAATTTCTTGGTATATATAGTAAGCATTCAATAAATATTTGTTTAGTAAGAGTTCTCATTAAGAAAGATTTTTATTAAACAGGGGCCTTTTTCTGTCAATCAGGTACATACAATGATATTTACAAGTAGATATTCCATCCACCAGATACTCTAGTTGTCCTCTGACTTTTATCTACGCTGAAAATTAAGGAAAATCCTAAGGAAATGGTCTGGCCTTCCTGCAAATTTAATGGCAGTTTAAGATAAAAGTCAAGTGGAATATACTGAAGAATAAGAGAATTATGTGTTTTCAGTTTTCTTGCTGCTGGTGAATAAAAGTTTTATTTTTGTTAATAAGAATCTCACTTATCACTGTGTTTTCATCAGGTGCAAATACCTAACCCAATCCATTTCAGACTAAACAGGGCTAATACCTGTATCTAGTCACGTAGGCATAGGAAGGTGCTCATTGCTCCGACATTGATGAAATTCCTGTTGCTTTGCATATTTCTTCCTATGTCTATTTGCCATGATACTGGGGCTTTAAGGAATGTTTTGGCTTTTTCTCATATGGTTAAATCCTTATGAGCCTTTCTGAATTCAACTTTACCTGGTAAATAGTTGTCCTAAGGACATCTCATCTCTTGCGCTCTCTCTCTCCTTTCTTTTTTGTGGTGTTGGGGAAGCATGCTTCTCATTGTACCAGATACATAACCGGTTTGGACTTTACCCCAAATATTCAAGGCATTATCCATGCAGTTATTTGCTCTTGTCAATTTTGTGCATGCTCTTTGGAAGGCATAAGGTAGCCACAAAAAGAAGGGAACCTTTCTGACTTCAGATTCTGCCTTTTAGATTAAGAAGTGTAAAAATGGAGCAGAGGAAACTGAATGACCAAGCAAATACCTTGGTGGACCTGGCAAAGGTAAGCATGAGGTGTGCAGCCCTGGTGGTTGCACCTGCCGAAATTACCCACTGCACAGTCACTAATAATTAATGCTTCAGGAGACGCCCAGCCCAAATCTAATTAAATCAAGCCAACAAACCACCCTAAAATGATGGTCCAACTTAAAAGAATGTTTCTAAAATGCTTGCTTAATATGCTTTTTCCCTGTATGCATTATTCAATCCCCATTCTAAAAGCTTCCCTAATTACAGTGATTTGGAAGTACTGTGAGGAACATAAGTGGAATATGAGAAAATACCTCTGGGATTTTTATTTGCAAAGTAGAACTACATCCTAGGTGTGCTATGAGGTTCAAATTTTTGTTTTTTGGGTTTTTTTTTTTGTATTTTAAGCAAATTCAGAAGAATATAAAGTTGAAATCTTAAAAAAGATACCAGAAATTATATTCTAAAATAAAAATTGTCTTCCCAAAGCGATCATTTTTTATGGTTCTTTTTCCATTTCATTATTTAAGAATCATACTACTTTTTAAAAAGTATATTAAAAGTCCCCAAATTCTTCTACTACATTTATAAGATTTATCTCAGTGATTTTCGGTTGTTCCTCCCCAAGTTAAATCCATTCTCAAAATATAAATATTTGTCCAACAATCAAAACATTGCATTCTCCCGAGCAAATTCTAGAGGAGATATTAGAACGGCATTCATATAAGTGCTCAGCCTTTTAACACAAATACTTTGAAAGAGGCAATTCTCAGTTGGATCTATATGAACTGTTTTATGTTGATAAGTCAGCTATGCCTTTCCTAAAGCCTTAAGTATAATCTATAAAAATTACACGTATTTGGCCTAGTCTTATTAAATAATGCATCTAACATGTTCATATAATGTATGTCAATAACACATACTATATAAATGTGTTGAAGCTCATAAGCATTTACCGCCTTACCGTAGGAGAGCATATATCATGCATGTAAGCTGGGCAACACACATTTATAAGCTATGAAGATGTCCTTGATTAACACTTACAAACATGGCTTTCACTTGGACACATCATGAACAAAGATGGGACAGGCTCCTGTATTCCTCCCAGGTTAAATGATAAAAGAAATTATGGAAAAGTAAAACAGACCACTTTGAAATATGATGTGGATAAGTAATCTTCCTTCAGGAGTACAACTATGAGGCAAGATGCTGTTTCTTTCAAATTATTTCTTTGGTGTCATGCTTATTATGACCACAGGACTGTATGTGCTGTAGGGGTCAGTATTTTTTGAACGAATAGATGCTGTTCACAGATTTTCAAGACTATGTAGTAAAAATAACGCACTCTGTCTCCGTGGGCAAACTGAAACAAGGTGCCTGTATTTCTGAACAAAAACCCCCTTATTTAATCAGTTCATTTATCATCTTTAAGAGGTTGCGAAGCAGGAGAAGAACACAGATTATGAAGGGAAATGAGGCAGGAGGGAAGGCTTAGACAAAGGGGTCTTGAACTTGGGAATGGCTGCACTAAGCTAAGGTTAACATCCCTATCCTTCCCTCTTGACACCCTGCTCCGCCTCTGAGCTGGTCAGCACTAGGGTCCTCTCTCCTTGTCTCTTGGCTACTTCAGGAAATACACCTAGGAATTACCCTGCAATCAAGAAAATTAATTTCAAGATTCACTAGGACCCCAGAAACATCTATTTCAGCCACTTACCTCTGATAAAGCCATTTTTGTCTATCCTTACACCACCTAAAATCATTGGGTGATTTTACCAATACCTATCTTTCTGCAGTTGAACCAAGTTAACACCTAAGATCTTACATTTCTAAGTCCTGGTATTGAACAAGTACACTGAATTTGCTTTGCAAGGTTAAGCTGTCCAGGTAGCCGATGCCTCTCTTACACTAGGTGTCCAACAGCAGGAGACTAGCACTAAAGATCTGGGCCTTGACAGTTCGCTTCCAGGGCAAGTATAATAAAGCCTCTTCGTTCTCAGTTTCTACATTCTTCTTAATCCTGTTTTCCAGACCCAGAATATCATGTATGACATGATTTCCGACTTAAATGAAAGGAGTGAAGACTTTGAGAAGAGAATTGTTACCCTGGAAACGAAGTTAGAGACTTTGATTGGTAGCATCCACGCCCTCCCTGGGCTCATAAGCCAGACCATCAGACAGCAGCAGAGAGATTTCATTGAGGCTCAGATGGAGAACTACGACAAGCACGTCACCTACAACGCTGAGCGGTCCCGGTCCTCGTCCAGGAGGCGGCGGTCGTCCTCTACAGCGCCACCAACTTCATCAGAGAGTAGCTAGAAGAGAATAAGTTAACCACAAAATAAGACTTTTTGCCATCATATGGTCAATATTTTAGCTTTTATTGTAAAGCCCCTATGGTTCTAATCAGCGTTATCTGGGTTCTGATGTCAGAATCCTGGGAACCTGAACACTAAGTTTTAGGCCAAAATGAGTGAAAACTCTTTTTTTTTCTTTCAGATGCACAGGGAATGCACCTATTATTGCTATATATAGATTGTTCCTCCTGTAATTTCACTAACTTTTTATTCATGCACTTCAAACAAACTTTACTACTACATTATATGATATATAATAAAAAAAAGTTAATTTCTGCACATACTCGTTTGGTCACTTGACATTTCTAAAGCTTCACTTCTCACATTATTTTCAAAGTCAAATGACTGATTATCACCTGATGCATGCTGGTGATTTTGACTTCCAGAAGTCCGGCTGATTGAAAAAGACGACTTTCAGTTCCTCTGTATATCCTACTCACTAAGATTTTCCCTCATTACGAATTATTACCATCCCAATAATTTGACCCAGCACAGCTTACTATTCTTTTTGAATTCACAGCGTCTCATTTCTGTACTCAGTTTGTTTTCAAAATGTGGAAGTCAGGCTGTTTTGTATCAGAACACATGCAAACAAAGGGCAGAGATGTGTTCAAGAATTATTTTATTCCCGGTTTGCCAGCAAATTTACATGAAGAAAGTATCAGGGTACACCACTGTCTGTGAGGAGATGTTGCACAATTTTAGGTCTGAACTAAAATAATGAAAGTGGAAAGAGTCAGAGTTGGGTTTGGAGCTTAGCTCTGCCACTCGCTAGCTGTATGCGCTTGAACAGCATTCTGCCTTCTGAGCCACTTTTTTCTCATCCATAAAATGAGAATAAAAAGACCCAGCTATCAATGGGGCTCTGCAAAGCCTGGCATCTATCTCATCAAATGATGTTATTTTTGATTACTATTTCCAGTATAAAGCACCAAATATTGAATAGCCCTACAATCTCCCTATTTTCTAACTTTTAGCACCTAACCCTGTGGATTATACATTCTTCTCATCTGTCTAGTTCATCCTTAAAGCAATTTACTGGACTCTGGATTACCATATTCATTTCCTGATCCTATCACTGTTTTTTTGTTTAGTGTGACCTAGAATATCAATAGATAAGTATCTTTTGTCTTTGTGATTCTGACATACTCCCTTTCTGCTTCTTTCCATCCCACACTATCTGTTCATAAATATCCAGAAATGCAGAGCGTGCTTGGTTAGGGAAGTGCTGGGAAGGTCACCTAAGAGGTGGACCCAAAGACCCAATTCCATTTCCAAATCCATCCCTGTAGGTCCTGAGCCTCCACCTACTTCTCCCAGTCTGTGTAACATGCACTGATAGCATTTGTGTGTTTTAACTCAATTGTCAGATCAATCCACTGAGAAAAAATTACAGACTGATCATTTGACAAATAAAATCTAGGGGATGCGTGAGACTTGGAGGACTCTGGAACAAGGAGTATACTTTGAGAAACTTTTCTCCATCTCACTGTCACTATTGCTAGTTTCTGATGAACTTGACCTTTTTCAGTTATACTAGGGAAGGAGAAACAAAGGCCCTCTCAATGCTGCTTTCTAGTACTTCTGTTAAATGAGTCATGAGTCAGTGAACCCAGAAATAGAAAACGTGGATTATAGTTTCCCAGATATTTTTAGAAATACTTTTAGAATTATTTTCCCCCAGAAAATGCCCTGTTTTCCAGTGTTAGGTTTCCTCTGTCCCAGTGTCCATAGTCCCAGACCGTAGCGTGTGTGGCAGCTGATTAGAAATGACTGGGGCTGTGCACCCTGGCAGTGTCAGGAGCACTGTCTTACATGCTCACTCAACTTCGGGTCTAGCTAAGAGCTGAATCTAAAGGAGGCAGTGGTCAGCAGGCTGTGGCCAAGCAGAAAGCTGAACCAAGGGACACCGCCCCAGTTCTCCCACGCTGCTAGTTACTTGTTTCCCCTGCCCCTTGTTAGGAAAGCAGCTCTCACCTCTCTCCATAACGTGACTTCCCTCCACTATGTTAGAGACAAGTCTCATTTAATTCTTTAAACAACCCTATGCTTATTTCCATTTTACAGATGACAATGCTGAAGTGTGTATCTAATTATTTCTGAGTTAAAGGCAAGGAGTTCCTTTCTCATAAACTTAATTTTATCAATGTTCCTTGGGTCTCCTACTCCAACTCCCAAAAAGAAAACCTGTAAACAACGTAATATTTCTTGTCAGTAAATCCTATCACTCAAAAACTATTCGAGGGCAGTGAAAACCTACTGCCCTCCGCTAAGGTAGAGGAATAAAAATATTTGAGGACTCTGGAGTAGTTCAACTCAAAGGAAGAGTGCACAGGCACTGTGGGATATTTCGTGGGTACGCATCACAAGAGAATCAAACGGATTACAGAACAAACTCAGTATCGCCACCCACATGCTGAGGTGACGCCCACTGTTTCCTCTGCTGAAGTGGAGCCAGGTAGTGAACCCTCAGCCACCCAGGCCCAGCACCTCACCTGCCAAAGGGATTGTGGCCACCAGACCTCAGCTGATAGATGAGGGATGATACGAGGTACTAGAATAAAGAAGTCTACACTGTATCTCCACCGTAAAGAAGAATCAAAATTGCGTTAAGTAATAAGACATTTGGTATAATATACACCAAAATCCTTCTGGGTATAATATTCTAAGTCTGCGTTATTCTGTCTAAAAAACCCAAATGTTCACTGTGCCGCCTACTATCCCTGCAGGGTGGGCTGGAGTAGACACATGCCGTCTCAAATTCTACATACATAATGTGCTCATGTGCAATTCTGAGTCATACATGAACTGATTCTCCCTCTATCTCGCTTCCTCCCACTTTGTCTTACTGCTTATAACTGGAATTGTTAGGATGAACATTCATATTTTTCTGGGCTTTGAGAATACAAGTCCAAAATTAACTTCTATTCTGTTGGATAAAATCACAGTGCCTAAAAGAGGAAACTAACAATAAATAGATAAAAAGCCTTTAAGTGAACCAATATTTTCGAGTTTTCAAGGTGAAAATATATATTAGGAAATACTGGCATTTCTAAATATGACTGAAATAGGCAGTTTTTCACTTTATTTCTCTCTAAAAACCAAATTACCATTTGCATGTGATCGGTTGCTGTGAAGAAATAGATAATTTGCATCTTATATGAACTCTCCTTGAGAATTAAAATAACATGGTGTTATTTTAATATGCCAACTTATTTTAGTAGGAATGAGATCCTAAAATAACAACCAGGCAAGGAAAATGTAAGAAGAGAAAGCTACAGGCCAAGTGACATACAAAGTCGCATGTAAAAAGCCTCAGTATAATATTAGGAAACACATCCAGTGGTACATTAAAAGAATAACGCATCATGACCAGAAAGTTTAATCAGGATTTCAAAAATATTAAACCCTAATATTATAATAACAACATATAGCAAAGACAATCATGTAATTCCTTCAGTCAATGCTAAAGATGTATCTTATAACATTCAACTCAGTCATGAAAAAAATGTATTGCAAACTAATAACAGAGAGCTTACTTAATTTTATAAAGTATATCTGCCAGATATTAAGTAACAGTGAAACACTGGACACATTTCTGCTAATGACAGGAACCAGAATACCAGCATCATCACTACTGTTCGCCACTGTGCCAGAGCCCCAACCAGTGCGACTTTATGCTGTTATTCACACTGTTATTCTACCCCTGGTAGATCAGAATCCAAACAGAACACACACACACAAATTTAGGAGGACTTTTTTTTGTGATTTGGAGTGTCAGACTTTCTTACACAAGAAAGATAAAGCAAAAGTCATCAAAGAAAAAATGGAAATGTTTGCTTTTATCAAAATTAGAAGCTTTCTGATATAAAGTAAAAAAGGAGAAAAATATTTAAAATAATATATGACAAAAAGGCGTTTTTATTCAGAATATATAGAAATGAAGTGTAGAGAGAAATATAGATATTTCTATAGAAAAAGAGCAAAAGATTTCTGCAGGCAACTTATAAATAGGCAATAAGCATATGCAGGATGCCAAATCTACTGATAATCAGGGAGATGCACAGTAAGTCAACAATAATGTATTATTTTTCCACAGTAGACAGACAAAACGTTAATGGCGTAACACATGTTGTATAGAACAGGTGTGGGGAAATAGGTCTCTCATATACTACTGCTCTGAATAGTCACAAACTGGTTCAGAGCTATTTGGAACAATCTATTAAAACTTAAAATTCATATACCTGCTCTGGAGAGGGAGGGAAGAAAAGGAAGGAAGGGAAGGGAAGAAAAGGAGGGAAGGGAAGAAAAGGAAGGAAAGGAAGGAAGGAAGGAAGATAATGTTTCCCTTTCTTGGGAGAAAGACAAAACCTATTAGCAAGTGATACAAGGTCTGCATCTACTGCTCCCAGAAGATCGGTTTCCATATGCCAACAAATGCAACTACCAAGACCCTCATTATGGAAGGAAATAAAAACATCAGAACTCCTCTCTATTCGGACCACTTGCATAGATAAACAGACAGACAGATGGAGAAGTAGAGTGGAACTTCAGACATGGAGAAGTAGAGTGGAACTTCAGACATCAAGACACTGGGACCAAAGTGTTTTTCTATTGCCACATAATTTCATATCTAAAACACTATTAAATGACAATCCCGTATTTCCACAATCTCTTTAAGCCTCCTCTTGAGGCCTCAGGCAAGAGGAACCTGTGCTTTCAGACCAGTGCTTGCAAGGACCTTGCACATCACACACACTGAAACTCAGAAACTTATCTCTGGATCTCATGCTCTTAAACAGTTTTCATAAAGTACAGTAACAAATCCAGCGAATGGGAATTTCAGGTGAGAAATTATTGAACCAACTTACCCAGGAGCAACCCCAGGAGCTGAGAACATGAACATGTATTTCAGGCTAGGAGAAGGAAGGAAGCAGATAGTGTTTTCCCCCTTGTGAAAATGCACATAATCCCACCACTCAGTCTCCACTTTAGAGTAACACCAGCATCTGTAGCCACACTGGAATGTCTGTGAGCTTTCACTGCAGCTGTGCTTTTAAATATTAAAAAAGTTATAAATATTCATTAATAAGGAAACTCCTGAATAAATTGTTATAAACACACAAATTAGCAAATTTAAAGTATTTGGAAGATCTAACGTTAACTCACCTGGAAACACCCTTAAGACATACTTAGTAATAAATACACTGCAGAATATCACTAAGATTAGTAATAAGGCAAAGATGCCCACTAATATTGCACTGGAAGTATTAGATATGCATTTAGGCAAGGTCATTAGAGGAATAAGAGAGAAAGAAAAGGAGAACTATCACATCTCTGTTTTTAACTATTATAGAACACTTGGAAAATCCCACAGAAGCAATGACAGCATTAATTTAAACAACACAAAAATCCAGCAAGTAAGTAGATTTGAAAATAACATGCAGAAATCAGTGGTTTTTGTGTATACAAGCTCTAACCAATTGGAAGATATAACACTAGTGGACAACACCCAATTTACAATCATAAAAAAAAATGGACAAAGCCTGTACAAGAATAACTTTAAAACGTCCCCGAAAGACATAAAAGAGAAAACATCTCTTTTGCTTGGGTTGGATAAATCAAAATCAGAAACATAACAGTTTTCCCTAGTTAATTCTACAATTTAATGAAATTATTTATGCAGTCAAATAAATACCAACAAGCTTTTAAAATGGACCTAGATAGGTTGATACTGAAGTTCACAGGGAAAGAATAACTATTAACATAAAAATATTTATTTTAAAAAGAGCTATGAGTGGTAGTCTTTTTGCCAGAAAAAATTAAAGCATGGTTTAAAACCTCTTCTAAAACACTGACATAAAATAGGAAAATAGGCAAAATACAGATGGTTTACAAAATATATATAATGGAATTTTTAAACATATAAAAAGATGTTCATTTCATTTATAATATGAGAAATGCAAATAAAACTACACTAATATGCCATTTCTCTCATATTAGACTATTAATAAAAATTGAAAACTTGACAGTACATTTTGTTGTGCAGTAAGTGAACAGGCACTTTATTATTTTTCTTGTGGGAATGTCAAAGGGAACATTCTTCCAGAGGGAAATTTGACAATATCTAAGAATATTATATTACATTTATTTTTGATGCAGAAATCTCCCTTCTAGGTTTTTATCCTGAAGGCACAACTTCAACATTACAGAAGTGTATACACAATAGGGTTATTAATTATAACATGACTTGTAATTGCAAAACACTGGATACAACATAAATGCCTATATTTAAAAAATGTGCTCCACATAAAGTACAGATGTGTACACATGGGCACAAAGTGATACAAAGGACGTGAACTTCTTAAAAGGCAGTACACAAACACATACACATACTATATGATTTTACTTGTAGAAGGTTTAAAATAAGCTGAAGTAATCTCTATCTTTGTTGTTAGCAGTCAGAATAATGGTTGCCCTCGGGAAGGAGAGGTGACAGTGTCTGAAGAGGTCATGATGGTGGCATCTGGGGTCCTGATAAAATGTGTTGAGTTGTATAACAATTTGTGTACAATATGAACCTTCAAAAGAGTTTATTTTAGTAAAAATATATAGGTATTAAATTAGTTCTTAAAGGGGAAGTTAAATTGAGCTAAGGGTCCAATTTAAGAAATTCAAAAAAGAACACCATTAAAAAATCCAAAATTGAGGATGGAAGAAAATATAAATAGAAGAAGAAACAGATACAGTATAAAAGAATAAACCCAAGAAAAGTGTAAGGAAAAAAAAAAAGAAATAGCTAAGAGTAGTGTTCAGTGAAATAAAAAAAAAAATAAAGAAGATGAGCACGGCCAAAATTGGGTCTTCAAAAAAATTAATAATACAGATTCTTTTTCACATCCATATTCTAGTCCACAATTTTCTCAGCTTTCAGTTCTATATTACTAAAGAATTTAAACTTATCATCGGAAACTTCTCCACAGAAAATTCCAAGGTCAGATAAATTTATCAATAAAGTCTACCATACATTTAAATAAATATTAACAAAACCAGAAATATAAAAAATCCTTCTCAATTTGTTTTATGAGGACAATAAAACCTACACACAAAAACTTGCAAAGTATAAGAAAAAAATATTACCAGCTAATCTCCCTACATTTTATAAATAAAAAGATGTGAAACAATATATTGGTACAATAAATAAATCTATGTATTTATGTATGTATATATGTAGGCATGTATGTGTCTATATCCATCCATCCATTCTTCCGTGTTTATTCAAGAAATGCAAGATTGGTTTATCATTCAAAATTCAATCCAAATAATTTGAAATTCAATCAAAATAACTGACCATATTTACAGAAAGAAGAAAAGATATATAATAATTTCAACAGACTCACAGAAACATTTAATAAAATTAAAAATTCATTAGAATAACTTTGGCAAACTAGAAAGAAAAAGGTACTTCCTTAATCCAATAAAAGGAATCTATACAAAACCTACAATAGGTATCTTACTGAATGATAAAATGTCCTCCTCCAAGATCTGGAGGACAAGGATGCCCATCATCATCACTTTTCATCAGTATTTTTCTAGAAGTTCTAGACAGTGCAATAAATCAAAATAAAATCAACTATAAGGACTACCAAGGAAGAAATAATACTATCAACACACTATCATTGTAATAACACATTGTAATACAGACAATATGATTACGTACATGGATATTTCAAAACAATTTACACATAAATTATGAAATTAATAAGAAGGTACAAGTTTGCTGGGTAAAGGCTAATAGAGAAAAGCAATAATATTCTATAATCAGCAACAAATAACTATAAATTAAAAATGTTTAAAAAATATAATTTGCAATAGCATAAAAATACCAAATATGTAGGAGTAAATTTAATGGAAGATGTAAAAGACTCTTTCACAGAAAGCTATTCATTATAAAGATTTTTTAAAAAACACTAAATTTGGGTCCGACGGCATGCGCCTGTAATTCCAGCACTTTGGGAGGCCAAAGCAGGAGGATCACATGAAGCCAGGAGTTTGAGACTATCCTGGGCAACACAGTGATACCCCATCTCTATAAAAAAATTAAAAATTATCTGGATGTGGTGGTACATGCCTGTAGTCCCACCTACTTGGAAGGCTGGGGTCAGAGGATCATTCTAGCTCAAGAATTAGAGGCTGCAGTGAGCTATGAGCGTGCCACTGCACTCCAGCCTGGGTGACAAAGAGAGACTCCATCTCTTTAAAAAAAAAAAAAAAAAAGAGAGAGTGACATATCATGTTCGTAGGTTGAAAGATTTAATATTATAAAGATGTTATTTCTCATCTAATTGGTCTATACAGTCAATGTGATCCCTTTCGATATCCCAGCAGATCTGGGGATATGAAAGGATAATTTAAACATTTCTCTGAACTGCAACAGGCCAAAAATGCTAGAACAACTTTAGAAAAAATTTAAGGACTTTTATGTCCAGATCACAAAACTTGTTATAGAGTTTTTTTTTTAATTTCAAAATATTAAGGGGGTACAGATGTTTTAGTTTACATGGATTGCATTTGTAATGCATGACTGCCAGCTATAGGTGTGCCCATCACTCAAATAGTGTTCACTGCACCCATTAGGTAGGTTTTTGCCGCTCCCCTCCTGTTCCCTCCCCCTTTGTTGATTTCCACTGAGTTTTACTTCCCTCTGTGCACATGTGTGCTCATCGGTTAGTTCCAATTTAATAGTGAGCACATGGGGTGTTTGTTTTCCGTTCTGGAGATACTTCGCTCCGGAGAAAGGTGGAGTAAATAAAGACAGTGTGGCATTGGACAAAGGGACAAAGACAGCATGGAACAGAAAAGAGACTACAAGCAGACGCTCATTTGCGGACATTTGGTTTATAACACATGTAGCACTAGGAAGTAGGGAAAATGAAATTTTTTTCAATAAATGGTATTGTGTCAATGGTCAGCTGAACTTCCATATGGGGTGGGGAAGGGCTCCCTACATTACACATGCAAAAAAGAAAAAAAAAATCAATCCTAGCTTTATTGAGCTGTATTTATGTTCTCCCTTTTGTACATTTACTTATACCAATTAAAATAAGATTCTTAAAGTTCTCTGCAAGAGTTGTGGGAGAAAAATTAGATGGAAACAAAGAGAGGTCAGACATACATAGTTACTACAGAGGGGCCTACAGGGCCCTGTAATCTGTGGCTGCCCTGGGCTGAGACTCAGGGAGAAGACAGATTTGGAGATAGAATAGATTTGTGTCCCGAGCCTAATAAGAACTCAGGGAGACGGCAAGTCCCCAGAATGGCCCACATCTGTCATAGTGTAGAAGCAGACACAATGCTTGCATGCTGTGTCTAAGCACATAGACTGACACACTCACGGTGTTCTTCACACCACCATTTGGCAACGGAGGAGCACAATGATCTACGTGCCAGACACAAGCAAAGCTTTCCAAAGCCAGATTCACGTAGGCGCGTAGGACGTTTCCCACGGGAGAAAGACAGTGACACGGTGCTCAACGTTAGGGGTCCTGAGCTTATAAATTAGAGAGAACACAGAGCACCGTGCATGGAGCAACAATCAAAAGCCAGACCAAAACGTGGCCACCTCAGCAGGTTCCGGTTTGGATTACCACCTCGAGAAACAAATGCGCGAGTCTGCCGCCTTCGCCCTACAGGAGGCCCCTGAAACGAAGACGTGACGCTGGTTAAATCTGAGGGAACTTTAAATTGACCGAGATTGTATTTCTGCAGACTGAAATTTGTATTCACCACATGAGTCCTTCTGGATTAACTAAAAAACAACGCTAAACATGAGAACCTTTAAATGATTTTAGGGCCCACATTTACATTTGAGTTTGGAATTATGTTCTCGTCGAAAAAGTACAAAAGATATCTCAGCATGCTACATAAAAGAAGTTTTTCAATAGTTAGAGCAGAAGTAGGAGAATTGATCCACCACGTGGCCAGCAAAAGTATAAATATAGCACATTTTTTAATCAGATATGAATTCTCTACTTACGTTGCGTGCAATTATTGTTCGCAAATTTTATCTTTCCTGAGTACTAGTTAATTAGGAGTAGTAATAACAAAGTAGCAATGAAGAATTTTGTTCTTGCTCATTCTAGCAGTGATTGGATTAGATGTAAATACCAACTGCAATATCATTGCAATGTTAACCTGATCGTCAATGAACAAAATTGTTCTGCAGTTATTCATGACACTTTAATAAAATTGGTATATAAAGTTTGCTGTTTTGCAGAGTATGTTATAGAGTAAGTTACAATTTTATTGAACTAGCCAACTTGTTGAAATTTTTATTATTTTATGCAACAAATTTTGTGAATAGGCCTAAGTATAACTGAATTATTATCTCCATATTAATTGGTCCAAAGTAAAAATGAGAAGCAGAATAAACAAACACAAATGTGTAGCCAAAAACTTTTACTATTAAATCTAACACCAGTAGGCCAGGCACGGTGGCTCACGCCTGTAATCCTAGCACTCTGGGAGGCTGAGGCGGGCGGATCGTTTGAGCTCAGGAGTTCAAGACCAGCCTGAGCAAGAGCGAGACTCCGTCTCTAATAAAAACAGAAAGAAATTATCTGGACAACTAAAAATATATAGGAAAAAAAAAAGAAATTAGCCGGGCGTGGTGGCACATACCTGTAGTCCCAGCTACTCGGTAGGCTGAGACAGAAGGATCGCTTGAGCCCAGGAGTTTGAGGTTGCTGTGAGCTAGGCTGACACCACGGCACTCACTCTAGCCAGGGCAACACAGTGAGAACCTTTATAAAAAAAAAAAAAAAAAAAAAAAAATCTAACACCAGTAGTGTAATTTTAGCATCATTATTTTCTTTGATGTTTATGAGTTTTCCTAGCTTTATAATTTTGTTTAATTCATAACTTTGATTTAGCTTTATATTTGTAAAATAACCATAGCATAAAGAATTTATCTAATTTTATTTTGTACATATTTAGATACAGCATTAAAATGAGAATAATTACTTCAATACTGATAATAGTTTAAAAATTCAGTCCTTACTCAAATTTGAGAAATACAGTAGTAGACCATTAGCATAGCACAAATCTTATCCTAGAGCACTCCTTTCCTGTATCACAAAGAAGTGTAATTATTACAATACCAAAATAATTTATTTTTATTATTTAAAACAAATGCTTCAAGTTTATCCACAAATTGGTTCTTATTCATGGCAAGTATCTTTTTTCACTGTTTTGTATAACATATATCACTTAGTCCAAAAGCCAGACCTAAAATATGGGCATTACTCTCTTCGTTTTACAGATTAGAAAACACGCTTAGGAGGGCTAAGTGATACCAGCACCCCTCACTGCTGAGTGACCCAGGCAGGATCAAATCCAGCTGACTTAAACCCTTTCATTCAACAGCCATGCTGTATTTCTTGACTCAAACTTTCCAATAAATTTTGTGCTCATCCTTGCTTCTTCTCTGACCCACGCCCAATCCACGAGCCAAATAAACAACTAGTCTTTACCTTTGTTTGGTATTTCTTCAGTGAAATGGTTCCTGTCGGTCCCTTCTTCCCTTCCCCACAGTCTCCAACCTGCTCAGCTCAGGGCCTTACGTTTTTCCTTGTCTACTGCAAAAGTCTCCTCGCTAGTTCGCAGACTACAAAGTCTTCCCATTCCAGATACTCTGCTCAAGCCCCACACTGATGATGCTGTAGAACACGCTTTGAAAACCTGCCCTTAGAATCAACCACAAATTCTTTGCATAGCTCAAAATGTTCCTGGTACTTCATCAGTTTGTGTGTCCAAATGTTAAACCTATAATTCTCCAGTTTTATAGCATTTTTCCATTGGATAACTTCAGATCCTGAGCCATTTCCTTTCAGGAATCCTTCTCCAGCTTCCCAGTCCTCTCAGGAGGATGAGTGTACGTGCGAGTCTTGTTCTGGCTGCTGTTTCTCTGATGCCACCATTACACTGTTCCTCAGCCACGGCAAGTATCACTGAGCTCTTTCTTAAATTTTCGCCGGTTGTTTTATAATAGCTCCCCTCTTGACCACTATCAGAGGCTATTTCCTTTGAGGTGAATAGAAAATAAAAATCTCTACTCTTTATTCTTCTTTTAGAGGAGTCGTTTAGTAGGGTTTCTTGGGTTGAAAACTATAAAAGTGTGGCAATCCCCCCCTACCACAGACACAGAGCCCTGAAGTCTTAGCTACATCATTCCCTTCTGACACCCAGGCCCTTATGCTGAGTCTAACTCATCTGCCTAATTCCTTACTTTCTGGAAGTTTCTTTTCTAGAGGCTCTGCAGTTTACTTTTACAATTTAGTTTATGGCCTCTTCAACCCCTTTGCTAGCTGCATTTAAATAGGTCAACCCCCACCACAGACAATACTCAAGTTCCTTTCCTAGGTGTGGATATTGGCTAACCAAACACATCCTAGATATGTTAAATCTCTACTCCAGTCCAGATAGAACTGTACTTGTATGTTACTCAAGGCCTTCCATAATATTACCTTGAACATTCCCCTTCATGTTCTTTACCTTGCTTTAATGTATTCCCTGAAATTCCCTTCTTCTGCCCAAATCCTGCTATTAGAATCCTACCTCTCCTCTGGGGCTCAGTTCAAATGCCACGTCCCCTGTAGCCTTCCCTGCTAATCCCAGCTCAAAACGAAAGCTCCTTCCTCTGGGCTCTCAGACACCTTGAGTGCTTAACACACCCTGACTTCTGCTTCCCCTGAGAATATACATGACCTCGCAAACAGAGAACAGAGTCGTATTTGTCTGGGTATCGCTCAAAAATTCAAAGCACATTGGAGTATATATATTATGTGCCCATGAATGTTAATTGGACAGAAATTTGTTGGCCTTGAAGTTAGTATCCTAGCAAGTGATCCCCCATGCTGATTAGAAGAAAAACATTCTCATACCAGCCCTTGTTTTGAGGTCTTAGTGTTCTCTAGGTGACATCCCGAACAGTCAGTTGATCTTCACTCAGCTTGATCTGGAGCTCCTGCTGCTGGGAGCCTACCAGCAAGCTGAACCACACCATGGCCAAGCTCCAGAGATATTTGCTTTCAAACACTTAACATTTGCTTTGTGTAACCCTTTTATTAGGAAGATTAAAATTGAAAGGGAAGCAAGTGAGGCAGGGCTTTCTTCTTTTCTTTCTGCAAGAACAGCTTGTTTCCATGACATTTATACAGTGAGCTTTTTCTAAATGACAAGCAGATTGTTAGAAGATGTTATTTTCTGTCTCTTTGCTTTGGATCTTCACTTGGTGGGTGTAATGTAAGAGAGACAGCCTCACTAGGCGGGTGACTGCCAGGTATATGGATTCAAGAGGGGATTAGATAGGAGCTTGTTGAATACTTTCTTTTGGGGTTGCAGCAGCCTGACTGATTCTGGCTAAAAGTTGTAAAATGTATTAGTATTGTTTTCTTTTTGTTTATGGAGTAATATTTCTGCAGCTGTGTCTGCTCCTTTTTGTTTTTTCTCTTAGTGAAGAAAATTGTATGCTCACCCAAGAAGCCGTCCATGGTGGCAGCAGGAAGTCTTGAGTACCCAGACTCAGATAAGATGACTGAGTTCAGGCGTGGGCCAGGGCCTGTTCTCTGCAGAAGAGAAGTGAGGCTCAGAGGGACCCAGCCACATGCCTAGCCACCCAGACAATGATCATGGGCTGCAACAACAGAAGACGGGAGTGCCAGGCTCTCTGCTCCATCTCAGGGGTCAATGTCAGTTCACATCTGCCCACCTTGCACTGGCTACAAATTACTTTAACCCACATTATTCCTCTGAAAGAACCACGAGAAAACTGGCTTCATTCTTCATCAGAATTCTCTCCTTTTGCCAAGCTCTCTCTTCATCCTCACTGTCACTTTCTTGGTTCCTGCCTCATTGGTGCTTGTGTGGATCTGTGCATTGTGTCTCTGAGCTCTCAGCATCCAACCCCCTCTTATTGCTCTCCCAAGGGTGACAAATTACCCTATAAACCAATCCTTATTATGTCATTCTGCCTAATTGAAGAACTCAACTGCCTCCCTCCTGTCTACAAGATAAACACCAAACTCCTTAGACCAACACAGAAGGCCTTTCACTTTTAATTCCAGAAGTCTTTTCTCCCTTTGTTTTACACTAACTGTGCTGGCTGCCAGGACATTCCACGCACAAGTATCCTACCCTGCATTTCTCTCTTCCTCAACACTAAGCATGGAATTGCCACTATCAGAGATTGAAAGTAAAAGCCTATTCTACCTGCAGATTTTTGTTTGATCAGAAGAGTTTTTTAAAAATTATTTTTAGCTTGAATGGCTTTAAACAGGAAGCTACTCTCCAATTTGCCACAGGCTCCTTTAATATTCTGCTGACCCCCTCCACTTTGCATATTTATATCACTTGTCTACCCCTGAAGGCATTTGAATTTATGCCTCGAGAACAAGAACTGCACTTCCTTCCTGGTGATTATGTCAGCACCTTTCATGATCTGGAACAAACATCACCACCAATTCAAAACACATCATGGCATTCCCAGAAGGTGTTGTTCCATCTGCTATTCTCTCTCACGCTCTGTTCTTTCATCTACAGTAGTGTTGATAAAAGTATTATATTAATAATTATGTTTATAATATGTTCCTCTACTCAACCATATTGCCAGCTTCCTCAGAAGTCAATCTTAAAAATTCCTATAAGCACACTGAGTGCTGGGCAAAAGTTCATTAAATGATCACCATTTTACAGGTGAAAAAAACAAGTTTCAAGTTGGTTAATCTTATTCAGTAGCACAGACCTTGTAAGGAGCAACCCCACAAGTTGAGTCTTGGTCTTCTAACTCCAAGACCAGGCTTTTCACAGGTCCCCACACTACCAGAGCCTATGAAGCAAAAGGGCCATCATTCCTTTGTCCTGGTCAACCTTATCCACTGTGTGCAGCTCAGTCCTTACATCATGGAGCGATTCACAGCTAAAGCATCAATGAACTCCATGAGACATTTGCGGTGAAGACAGCAGCATAAAATATGAATATCTCCCCCCTCATACTCTAAGGGGGATCCTGTGAACAGTTTGGCTGTGGGCCCACTGTTGTACTTGCAAGGTTCTTGGATTGCTCTAAGAAAAGAACTAGGAGCACCTAAAGAAGAAGGGATTCAAGAGCAAATAAGTGAAAAGATGGGAAGGGAAAGGGGAAAGAGAAGCCACTGTGTCATATGGGGTTTGGGGCATAGCATGACTCAAGAGAATTTTTAAGAAATTTTGTTGCATGTGGAGTTGTTTAATTTTCTGCCTCACTCCTCCTCTGAAGAAGATCTTATTGTAGAGGACTCCATGAATCCTCCAAGCCTTAGGAGTAAGGTTTGTGTTGATTTATATTGTGCTTATATGTCGCAGTGTTTTGTTATGTGAAGTAATGGCATGAAAGCCCAGGGCCATTTGGTAGCATATCCGCTGATTTTTCATGTTCAATGAAACTTAAGAATTATCTTATCAGATATTAAAGCAAAGGCCCAGAGAAACTACTTGATTTATTAAGTTTTTTCCAAAATCAGAGGAGAAGTTACACATTTTTTTTTTCAGGTGCTAAACTAGAGCCACCTAAAAATAAAAGGGAAGAGGTAGAATCCTCCGCAATGCTAAGAAATAAATTATAAACAATACGAATTAAAGAGAAACTATCTTGAGTGAAAACTAAAAATTTCAGCCAAGAAGAAGGCAGATAGTTGCTCTTCTGCATTATGGGATTTGTAATCCCTGCTTCATCCTCCTCCTACACCCCTGCCCCATCACCAGAAGAAGAGCAGATGAAACAACGCCTGAAAGCCCGACATGGACAAGACAACCTTCCCTAATGCACACAGCCATCCATTATTATTCTGCTCCCAGCTTTCTCCCGTCCGTCCATTTTTGGACTGAGATCATAGCAGAGACATTCTGATACCAGTGGTTTCTGAAACCTTCCATTTGTTAACTCTTTTTCTGCCTTTAAACATGAGACAGATCAGTGTGGCTGTATAAAGAGGAAATATTTTTCCACTGTAATTGAAATAATGTTTTTATAAGTGGTTCAAGGAGGTCAGTAGAAATACTCTGAGGAAGACAAACACCCTCTGAAAGACAGGAGATGACCACACATTCAAATCAGACATGAACTAGTGAAGGTATGTTATAGTAAGTACACATTTCAGGATGCCGGGCTAAATGACTTAGCAGTGTGTTGGGGTGTGTGTATATGTATATGCGTATGCGTGTGTGTGTGTGTGTGTGTGTGTATATAAAATCTATCATCTTGGAAAACATCTTGATGTTTTATTAAAAAGTTAAAAATATACTTATTAAATAACTCAGGAGCTCCATTGTTAAGTATTTACCCAAGAAAACCAAAAGCATATGTCTACAAAATACCTTTACATGAATATTCATAGAAGCCAAAAACTGAAAAAAAAAATCCATCAAAATATAAACTGGTAAGTTTGGTATATTTACAAATGAAATATTAGCAAGAAAAACAAATGATCTAAACAAATGAACTATATACACAATATCATGGATGAATACAGCCACAAAATAGTCCATATTATGGCTCCATTTATAAGAGGTAAAATTAAGCCACTGTGATAAAATTAGATCAGTGGTTGCCTGGGGCAGGGAGGAAGGAGAGGAATTGACTGCAAAGAGGGATGAAGGAACCTCCTTGGGTGATGGAAATTTTCTGTACCCTGTTGAGGTGGTGGTTACATGAGTATATACATGTGTCAACCTATAGAACTATATAGGTAATATTGGTATGTTTGTTTTACTATATACAAATTGTACTGTATTAAATTTTACATTTAAAAACGTAACCACATTGGGTTTCAATCCAGTGAAATAAACTTATCACTACTAGACTTTCACTCTTAAAAGCGAGTGGACTGTGTCTTACTCATCCTCAAATTCACAGTTAGTACTACTCAATGGATGTTTGTATGAGTCAGACTCATGCTGAACTTAAAGGCATATTGGAGCAGCTGCTCTTTACTTCTGTGGTGTTAAATGGTATCAAGGGATCGAGGGTTCTGGTTTTTAGCTTTCCAAAATTCTGTGGGGTTTGGTAGTCCAAAGATTTTTCTCTTCATATGTTACACATGTTCTCTGATGGGTCTCCAGGTCAGACAATTCTGTCCAAAGTGAAGTAACACTATCATGAGTCCAATGCCATCCTTAGAGAAGCTATTTTCACTAAAAACATCAGTAGAGAATATTACTTTTTATGTTACATACTTTTTACCCTGAAGGATAAGGGAAAATGTCACTTTTATTCAAAGGAAATCCTTTGCAATTTCACGGACTCTGATTATTAAGCCCACATTTACTATCTATATATTACTTTATTGTATTTTTCAGCAACAGCAAAGAGCCCTAGAAGTGTTTGGGTTTTATTGTTACTTTTGTTACCTTCATAAAACTAGCAATTTAGGATACTTTGCCACCCAAACAAGTTGATAGCTACTGGCATCCTAAACTTGATTTAAGAACTGTTATATTCAGTGTAGTTACAATTGTCCAAACAAGCCATTTTTGCTGAATGACCATTCTGATGTGATTAACTATTCAAGTCATTAGCTTCTTTATTGCTACAGTCCAAACAGAGAAAAGTGCTTTAACTATCTCTAAGGAAAAATCAAGTGATTCATTTATTGGTATATAAGGCAGTGAGATGGAGTCAACGGGTAAATGATTTAAGATAATATTGGAAATTAACCATTTATTGAGCAGCTCCTCTGTATTTGACATTATATTGAATGTCAGGTCCAGAAATGGATAAGCTATGGCCCCATATGTAGAAGCCAGACATGGGTCTCTACATAGTTCAGGTAAAATTTATGTGGATAGTGTGGGATATATCCACATGACTTGAAGTCTGTACAGGCAGGAATCTTAGAATTAGATTAATTCTATAATTACTCCAGGTTTTTATTCAGGTCCTCACAGTGATATTGATGTAATGGAGTAACAACTGAACTGGGAAGCAAATAACCTAACCAGTAGTTTGTATCACTTACTTTTCACATCACATAACTAACTTCCCAACTAAAACGTGGAGCACTTCATGGTGGAAACTGCATAATTTATCTCTGTATCCATGGCCTCTAACAAAGCGTCTGTCAATCGGTAGGCATTAATAAAGATTTATAAGTTGAAATCGTGTAAAAAAAAAATAAGTAGGCATTAAAGTAACATTGTTGAATCAATGAATGGTGGATTTTAATTTCAGCCATCTAAAAACTGGTAAATTGTGGCTCTTAATCTTTTCTGATTCATGGACTCCTTTGCAAACTGGAAGAAAACTGTTTTACCAGAGACAAATGCACATAATACAGTATTATGCAAGTTATTTCAAGGGGCACACAAAATCCCATCTCTGGTCTATATATTGAGGATTCTACACAGAATTTTTAAAAATCAGTAAGGATTTTCCTGTCTTTAAACTAATAATCTGCTATTTAGTTTTCTAATTTGTATATTCATAGTTGTACTTACCTGTTACACTTCCTAAAATTTCTTTAGGAATGAAAAATGGCCTAGAAGACTACCATCCAAATTACATTGGTTATATTGCCAGCTCTGCCACCAGCCAGCTGTGTGACTTTGGATAAGTCCCATAAGCAATCTGGGCTTCGGTTCCAGACCTGTAAATTAAGGAAATTGAACTAAAATGATTTCCAAAGTTCCTTATGGCTCTGAAATTCTCAGTTCCAAAGCATTGGAGCTTCCCTGGTGAAGAAAGGAATATGTGCGATATAAATAATGACTTTACAATCTGCCATGAGGGGGAGGCACTAAGTGTCAGATTTAATGGTTTAAAAAAATGATTTAAGTAAACTCTTTGCAGATATCTGCAGGAGTCCAAGAATCAGACCTATAGCTTAGACATATACCAATTTTCAGGACCTTCCAACCTCCCAGTGTGTAAGGAAGCAAATGGCCTCACTCCCCATGGGCTATTTGACTTCAGTATAAGCTAACTATTGGGAATAGCCCGGCACCCCAAATTACTTCCGATTCCCAAGTCTAAAATAAAGGATGCTGACAGAAAATAAGGTTTGAGCAAGAACAGACACTGTATTTTAAATACCACCATCAGTTCTAAAGTTCTTCTTCCTGCAAGACTGAAGTCTCTTCTTGACATATGCAGGGCAGTATTCTATTAGATTCATCTTTCTAAAATGCCACTTAAATCATTTCATTCTCTACTCCAAAATTCTAAGCGTTTCCCTACTCACCAATAGAATAAAATCTAAGCTTCTGTCTGTGTACGTAAGGCCAACCTACCATCTGGCCTCAATGGACATCGATTTTCCCTATTCTTCCCAAACTGAGCAATCTATTCAAGACAAGTTAGTCAGCCAAGTCCTGCCAGAATCTCCCAGCTTGACTCCTTCCACATCATGCTCAGGTCACTGGTCTTTCTCTCAATCAAAATCCTACCAAACACAGAGTTCTAATTCCAATAAC
>CAUYSK010060978.1:0-77944 GCA_963575035.1 Avahi laniger
TCTTCATTTAGAATTCTTAAGGTTTCATGCCTTAGGTTTAAGTCTGTTATCCACCTTGAGTTGATTTTTGTGAGAGGTGAGAGGCGGGGGTCTAGTTTCAATCTTCTGCAGGTAGCTATCCAGTTTTCCCAGCACCATTTATTGAAAAGAGATTCTTTCCCCAGTGAATGTTTTTGTCACCTTTGTCCAAGATTAGATTACCATATACAGATGGTTTCATCTCTTGATTCTCAGTCCTGTTCCAGAGGTCAATGTCTCTATTTTTCTGCCAATACCAAGCTGTTTTAGGAGGGGAGTATTATTATTATTATTAACTTCTTTGGGCCTCATTTTTCTCATCTATGAAAATAAGCTAGCATACATTTCCAACAAGCTGGCATACAGTCCTAACGAGCTGTTAGATCAGATTACTCAAGAAACTGCACGTGATGTCTAAAGAAGACCTAATCTCCAGGCCCAGATCACATGAGGTCACCTTGTAATATTTAAGATGAAGCCAAAACACAACATAAATATATGCAACCACAAATGCAAATTTAATAGTGTACACCAAGAGGAATTATACTGCCACCAAACCTATTGCTATAGCAGGAAAATAGTTAAGGAAGAGAATTCTCACAGCATCTGAGTTTCTAAGACTCTCTAAAAGCAATTGAGCCTGCACACTCAAATTGTAGACTCAGTTGCTATGTAAACTGTGCTTCATAAGGCATTTAAAGACTTAGCACAAGTGGCTTGAGGTTTAATCTTTTAATTCCATTGCTCCATAAGTTCCTTGTAGGTTCAGTGAACAAGGAATTCAGACATAATATTAGAAACCCATTTTCAGGAAAGGCTTAGGCATGGAAAAAATGTGCTGCATTTTAGCACACAAAAGAGACTCCAGGCTAATCTCTAGATTTACTCAGTGTAAGGGATCCCGCTGCAAAGACACATGCTTACACAGTAAGTTGTCTGGGGTGTATCTCCCCATCATCCATTGCCCAACCCCACTGACCAGCTCCACCAGGGGCCTCCTTTATTAAAGGGCTTGTGTAGATGGAATATGTTCACAGACATGCCAATTTGGGTCATTTCCTCCCTGATAAAAAGCTCAATTCACTGTGAAACATTATGTGCCACTTATGTACTTGGGGACATTTGCACTTTAGAATAGAAATAGTCAAACGATCACATTATCAAACACAGTATGCATGATTGAACCACTTGTCACCTAGCCAAGCATAATGAAGGCCACCAGCTCTCACGAGGTGTCCCTGCTACCTGAGACACACACAGAGGACCCTGGCTGTGATGCAGCTTCAGGCCTGGCAAAAGCCACGCATTCAGCGTTTAAGTGATTCTCTGACGATCTCGATCTCAAGAATGGACAATGTGAAGACTCAGTAAAGTCATGTAACCCACAAGGGCAAAGGGGTATGTTTGGATGACATTTAGGAGCCATCTCACATATTAAATATGTGTACATTAGATTAGCAGCACTGTAATAGATGGAGAAATACAGTGTCAGGAAAAACAAATCACAATTCATCCAGCCTGAATAACCAGAGCTCATCTCGTTTACGTGTATCAGATTTCACTTTATTTTTCACGAGTCACTTGAGAGCAAGGTACATATTATATTGGAGCGTGAGGAACTGCTGAATTTGCTCTTCTTCCTCTTTGCCTCCTCCCCTCGGGAACTCGGTGAGCGACTAAATAGTCGCGATATTCCTTGACACTTTTCCAAAATAACTTACCAGCATTTTCTTCAGATTTTAGTTTTCAGTTCCTTTAACTGTTTGGTAACTGGAGGCCATTAAGCCAGGATTTCGGAAGCTGGGGAGCCATGAACAAGTCACCAGGACAGGGAGGTTGTAGTGAGCTTGTGGCTAACACATGGTGTCCCCAGTTCGTACTTTTGACAAAGAAAATGATTATCTTTACCTGCATTTTTCCATCTGTAAAAATCCAACGATAATTCCCTCAAAAGAGTGTTGCAAGAATTGATAAAATGTTCAAAAATCCCCTGGCATTTCTTGATGACAAATTTCACCACTATTACTCTGCATGATCATAAATGCTATATTTTATTTTGATAATGTCGCTATCAAGGACTTTTCTTTTTCCCTTCAAGTTCTAGGTATAATAGGATTTAAAAAAAAAGAAGAAAAGAAAAAATCATCTGAGGACGCAGTCAGAGAGAAAAGCATTTTTGGTATAGTAAAGTTATTTTACTATGAATGTCATCGGGGTATAAAGGAGAGAGACAAATTGTGGCATGTTTTATCACATTGAGATAATTAAGCCAATTTTCACTAATGTTTATAAAACTTTGACACTGAAACAAGGAAACTCTTTTAAATAAAGTTTTCTATTGGAACCTTTATTATATGTATTCTGTTATGACAAGAAGTCGGATTTCTCATCTCCTCTTTCCCACATTGATGCTCAGACCTGCATAATCTTAGTAACTAAGCATGCTAGGCTTGCCAGCTTTAGCAAGTAAAAATATAGGATGCCAAATTAAATTTGAATTTCAGGTAAATAACAAATTTTTTTAGGACAAGTATGTCTCATGCAATATTTGGGACATACTCAAACTACGGTACTTAAATGTTTAAGTATGTGAAATTCAAATTTAACTGGACATCATGTCTTTTTTCTGTCAACCTAAGCATGCTGGGATTTTCTAATAAATCTTTGGGAGAGGTGGGTTAGCTAGGTTTGTCAGAGGTAAGGGGATTAGGACTGGATGCTACCTGAGAAATATAATCACAATACGTAGCGGGTAGCAGTTACCCCTGGTGAAAACTAACTTGACGTCAGCACAGAAAGTATCAGCAGTGGGGAGGGGTTGTGGTGGCTAGGAGGAAGAGCTTCTGGCCCGGCTCCGTGCTCACGCTCAGTAGAGGACCTGTGTGGGTTTGATGCTAGTGTCCAGGGAGCAGTGGCCGGGGGCCTCACCTGGGAATCCTGGCCTTGGGCAGACCTCACCTGTCAAGCTGATTCTGATAGATGCGGCAAGTTTAGCTCTCGCAGCTAGAGGAAGCTAGGACAGTGTATGCAGAACAATGCTTAAAAGTTCTCACATTTTAAACTTCAGTGAGGCATTATGATTATTCTGATATCATGTTTCATATTTTGCGAGTATAAAATCAAGATTAAGAGCAGTGGCTTTCAGATCAAATTGACTGGGGTTTGAATACCGAATCTTCCTTCCTGATACTGAGCAGGGTGGTGAACTTTGAATGCCAACTCCTCATTTGTAAATAAAGAAAATAAAATTACTTCACAGGGATGCTGGGATTATTAAACAAGGTAATTTCTAAACTTCTTAATGTCAGTTTTCTGCTATAGAATAAAATCTCAGTAAATAGTACCTATATGTTATTCTAAGCTTTTGTAAGGTTCAAAGTCTTAATCTGAATTGAATGTTACATAAGAAGCCCTGTTATAGCTGTGGACTTAATGATACTATATTTACCGCCAGTCTTTGATGAAAAATCCATAGCAAGTATTAGATTGGCCCTTAATCGCTACCGTCCTATTAGGGCAAAGAAGCTGTCAGAGTCCAATGGTTAAACTTTCTGTTACATAAGTTATAACCCCATAACTATTGACAAGAAAAACTTCTCTGATTAACTGAATGTATGAGCTCCAAATGAAGAAAACTCTTCAACACAAAATAGGTATTTTCATTGATCAAACTGAGTTATTTCATTGATTCTTCAATAACATATTTCAAAATGTGAATGCAATGCTATCCACCTATGATACAACTGTCACTTTTTCAACACTTCTTGAGTTCTAAGAGGCTATACATGTAGAGCAGTGGTTCTCTCCCCGTCTGTACATGAACATCATCTGAGAGAGTTTAAAAAAACAAATACAAAAAAACCCTAGAAAGTGATCCACCCCAGACCAATTGAATCATGATCTTGAGGTAAGGCATGAACATCAGTATTGTTTAAAAACTGTCTCATTGTAAGAAGAGGCCACTTTTAAAACAGTGGGTAGAAAAAAGAACATGGGTTTTTGAATCACACCAGGCTAAGTTCAAAGCCAAGTCTCTTTACTAGCTGTGTTACTGTGTACAATTTATTAATTTCTCACAACGTCAGATCCCTTTGTTAGAAAAATGGATATACTTATTCTCCTAAGGATCCATGGAGGTACTACCTAAATGGAAGTTATTATTCTAGGGTTTGCATAAAAGACGATGGCCTTTTTTAAGACATTCCTAGCCAACCAGAGCATTTCTTTCAAAACAAAGTGCAAAAATACTGGCAAATCACAGCATGATAGTTTTCATTTTTTTCCAGTGTTTGTCTTGACTGTTCATTTTTTTGTTGCATGCTTGGAATCTGGTTCTTGCGGTAAAAGAAAAATTCTTGTTTTTGCTGTTGTTGCTGCTATGTTTTGTTATCTTGGTACTTTCCAGAGCCATTTCTGAAGCCTGGACCTGAAGAGCTGATGATGTTGGCAACAAAAAAAGAAACTTAGTTTTACTACACTGTTGTTTTTTGGGTTTTTATGCTTCCTGACTTTGATTTTATAAGCAGAAGAATATCTCATGCTGTGCCATGCTTACTGGAGAGCTGTCATTTTCTTCTCGTAATCCTAAATTCCCCAAATTTGCAGGTTGATTCTCATACTTACTATTTTATTTCATGATAATCTCTAACCCCTCCATTATGGTAATTATTATTGCCAGTTTGGCTTGTGCATCTTATGTACACACAAGGTGTCAGCAAACTATGGCCTGTGAGCCAGTCACCTGTTTCCGTAAATAATTTTTTTGTTTCTTTACAGCCCACTCACTCATTTACATATTGTCTATATCTGTTTTCATCCTACAGCACCAAAGATGAGTAGTTGCAACAGAGACCATATGGCCCTCAAGTATAAAACATGTACTATCTGATCCTGTAAGAAAAATTTTGCCAATGCCAGTTTTAGACAATTATCTTCTAAGTTAATTAAAATTAAGAAGAAATGTCTTTTATATTTACCATTGCAACCATTTTTTAACCTTTTACTTCTTTATGTAGATCCAACTTTTCATCTGGTAAAATTTTCATTCTACCTGAAGAACTTCTTGATACATTTCTTGCAGGACTCTGGCGATGACTTTTCTTTGTTTCTGTCTATCTAAACAAAAAAATCTTTATCTCACCTTCATTTTTGAAAGATATTTTTGCTAACTATAGAACTTTGGATTGACAATATTTTTTTCTTCAGCACTTTAAAGATGTTCCTCCATGTCTCCTGGCTTGTAAAGTTATTGACAAGGAGTCTGATACAATTCTTTGTTCCTCTGTATGTAATTTCTATTTTTTCTTTGGTTGCCTGCAAGATTTTGTCTTGACCTTTGGTTTCTAGGATTTCGACTATGTGTCTACAGGGGTGTGTGTGTGTGTGTGTGTGTGTGTGTGTGTGTGTGTGTTTATCCTGCCTTGGGTTCTTGGATCTGTGATTTTTTTAAATTTATTTTGGAAAATTCTTGATTATTACCTCTTCAAATGCATCTGTTGGCCCATTCTCTTTCTTCTTCTAGAACTCAAATTATGAATATGTTAGACTATTGGATATTGTCTTTGAGCTCTTGAAGGCTCTCATCTATTTTTTTTCACTTTTTATCTCTGTGTTTCATTTTGGATAATTTCTACCAACCTATCTTCAAGTTCAATGACATTTCCCATAGCTGTGTCCAATATGCTTTAAGCTCATTAAAGGAATTCTTAATCTCTGATATGTTTTTCATTTCCAGCATTTCCATTTAACATTTTTTGTAGTTTAATCTTTCTTCTGAAATTCCACATCTGTTTAGGTATATTGTCTACCTTTTCCACTGGATCTTTTAATACTAACTATAATTATTCTAAAGTTCTTGTCTGAAAAACAACCCAATATCTGGGCTATCTCTGAGTATGGTGCTATTGATTGTCACTTGACAATGAAATTTTTTTTTAATTGTTGTTTTTTTATGGGTCTTGTAATTGTTGATTGAATGCAGGATATTGCATGTAAAAGGACAATAGAGACTGAGAGAAATAGTGTCTATGTCTAAAAATGTCCACTTTTCATCCTCTGCCAGACTTATAATGTGAGAATTGAGTCAATCAAGTGAATAGGTGAGCTGGTTGGGTTTTATTGTGACCACTGCTACTCCCAGTTCACCACAGGTTTCAAATACCTCTTGCAATGGGTTGCTGATATCTTGTGTTTAGTGTGGGGCCTTGGGTGGGGGAGGGCTTTTCTCCATGTTCCTGCTCACCCTTAACTTTCGGTCATCTCTGCATGCCTGCATCACAGGACAAGGTCCTTCTCCATGCTCTTGCCTCTCCCCAGTGGACCAAAGCTGCTTATTACTCAGTACGAGGCTCACGTGAGGTCAGTGGGATGAACTTTAGGTTCTGCTGCTCCAACCTCTGTATTAAGGCCAGTGGCCCAGGACTTCAGGAGTTGGGCCTTTTCAATGTTCCTACTACTCCCCCACCCCACTCCATGGCTGCCAAATTCTGCCTTGTGTATGTGGTGCATCTTGGGGAGCAGAGAGTTTCCTGCTCCTTCCCAAGCAGTAGATGACTTCTGCTTTTTTTGTTCAGAATCCTAGATCCAAAGGGGTTTTGTTTATTTGTTTGTTTGTTTCAACACTCTGTCAGAGGTAAGAGACTTTTTCTTCTCCCTCTTCTCCAGAAGCAATGGATTTTTACCTAGCTACTTTCTACTTGGAAAAAGGAGTATCCAATCCCACCTCTAGAAGCAGATGGGTTTTATTCCTATCTGTCCCCCAGAGGCCTTGGAGGTAAGACTTTTTGCTGCCTAACCCCAGTGATTTAAGGCTTTCGTATCATGAAAGAACAGGAAAATGGGCAGGGCTTTATGATTTTTTTTCCCCAGTGGCAAATCAACGCCCCCAAGGAGGGCTCTCTCCAGGCTCCATCCTTATGCCTAGTCTTTCTCACGAACTCCTGGAGGAGGCCTGTAGAGGAGAGCTTGAACCGAGCGTGAGCCCTTCTTGTGTCTGGGGCTTCCAGGTATTTGAAATCGATACATTGGCTCACACTTGGTTTTAGAAATTCATAAAAATTTTAAGCAATTTCTTCTTACTCACTTACGTGCCAGTTACCTCTTCCTCCCAAGGTTTACCAAAGGTGAAATAATTTATGTGCCCTGCCTTTAAGACCTCAGCCCTTTGATGGCTTCAAGACAAGTTATGATTTTTATAGATTATTTGTGTTTTTTAGCTTTTTCCTGTTTTTAAGATGGAAGCAAAACTCTCTTGTGCCTTTTTACATTTGGTGGAAATAAAACCCTTGTCTTGATTTTACATTGTTAGAATATTCATATATACCTTATTCTTTTTAACTGTGGCATTGAATTCTGGAGCGAGATGTGTCATGGGCCAAAGAATTTACCCCAGTGGTTCAACTAAAGAGACTTTAATGAAGGACTATTCATAGAGGTGTGGACAGGCTTAAGGGAATTATCAACTTCCTTGAGAATTCTCATATTTGTATGTGTTCCTTAACCTCTAGATGTATGTAAGTCTACTATTGATTGTATTTCTTTTCTTTCAAGGCAGATGTATTACGGTTCTGCAGGGAAACAGAACCAAGAGGAGATGTATGTGTATGTGTGTCTATCTGTGTGTGTGTGTATGTATGTGTATCTATTCCCTATAAGTCTTTTTCTGTATATACATTGAAAGAAAAAGGAATTGGCTCATGCAATTATGGAGGTTGGAAAGTCTCAAGATCTGCAGGGTGAATTGGCAAGCTGGAGACCTAGGAGAGCCGATAGTTTAATTCCAGTCCAGAGGCCAGGAAGCTTGAGACCCAGGAGGAGCTAATGTTTCAGTTTAAATACAAAGGCAAGAAAAAGCCAATGTCCCAGTTTGAAGGCATTCAGGCAAGAATTCTCTCCTACTTGGGGGAGGGTCAGTCTTTTTGTTCTATTCAGACTTTCAACTAATTGGATGGGGCCTACCCACATTAGAGAGGGCTGTCAGTTTTACTCAGTCTACCAATTCAAATATTAACCTCATCCAAAAACACTCTCATAGATGGACCCAGAATAGTGTTTGACCAAATGTCTGGGTACCCCATAGTCAAAACATAAAATTAACCATCATGGCAAGGAATAAGTCATGCGCTTATTTCAGTTCGTAAGACACTTCATCTTTGATTATTGTTATCTTTTCAAATCTAAGAGCTGATGATCTACTTGGGTAATAATGTGCATGTGTATGTATGTATGTGTGTGTATATATATACATGCATACTTTTTTTTTGACAGGAAACAAGATCTCTGGATCAGAGAACAGATAGACCATTTATTATTGACTAAGCATCTTAGCCCTGAGCCTCAATCCCCACAGGGCAATGCAATGAGAGCTTGATGTCACCCTGCTAATGCACTGGGATTGTACCACAGGAGAGGAACCCTCAAATTATGAAACTCATAATATCTATAGACAGCTGACACATCTGCTCATTCTCCCCTCCAGAGAAGGAGAGCAACATTTACTCTGGAATGTAAACAAATCTCAGAGGAGGACAGAGAATGGTCTCAACTTACCTTTACCATGGATTGTAAGCAAATGATGCCAGGGGAGATAAATTTATAAATCTCTCCAGAGCAATGCATTGTCTCTAACTTCCGAGGCATGTTTGCCTTTCAAATATTACATGCAATGATCTTCTTCCATTATTTCCTCTGAATGATTATTAATTACTAAAATTTCAGTTCACTGGGTCAAAATAATTAACTGTAAGTTACCAGAAAACCTTTATAAAATCATAAATAAAGACCATTTTTTTCTTTAGTAGGCTTTTATAATTTCTAATTGCTTTCCTCACTGATGAACAACAAATGTAGATGGACTTAAAGGTCCGTCTTCTTTCTTTTAATAGTTCAACTCAGAGCTAGGTCTGCTGGACTGAGCTTGTCTGCAGAGAAATAGTAAAGCCTTTGGCTGATGTCAACATTCTTGGTAAGCAAGGCTGTTCCCAGGGTCCAGTATGCATACTCCCTAGGGCTTTTCTTATGCCTAGAGATCCCTTGATATATTTATTTCAATTTAGAAAAACTAGATGTTCCCAACTCCTCCGAAGCTGACCTATAAATAGGTACTGTGATATGGGGACAGGGCTCAATTTTGTTCTCGGAGTACTCTCTGCCTGCTGGCCAACAGAGGCCCTTCTCTGCTGGAAACTTGTCCATAATGGATACAGAATACTTATGTCCGGAATGTGCTGTAGAATAATTGAAGGGTCAGGGGACTGCATGCACTTTGCTACTTCTCTATTTTTAAGTTTTTCCTCCATGAACACATTTTCTATCTACATTGTGTATTGCTAGTAGTACATAACTGTGACCACTCTGCTTGACAGTACAATGAAGATTTGTATATTTTGGAAGCCAACAGTAAGTTCTTTCTTCAATCATTTTTCCCAATTCCTTTTCCTAAAAGACATACAGTTTCCCTACAATCAGACAGCCCATATTCATTCTCTTCAACCTAAACTGCTGCATTCCACTTATCCTAAATGGAAGTAATGAAATTATTTGTCTCCTCAATATTCTAATTAAAATTCTTTGTTATTTAGCTTTCATCAGTTTCTGGAAGATTCTGTGAGACTTCATCCTTTTGATTGTCTAATTTTATGGGATATAATTTTTTAAGTATAAAGTTTTTCCTTTTCACAGTTACAATTATTGAAATGCTTTATAAATATTTTAGTGTACAGTCAAATGCATTTTGATCATATTTCCAAGTAGCTATTAGTGAGTAAGCAAAATGAACTGTCCTTATAATCAATATCACAGCTATTTTTAAGGACTAAATATTCTTCCCAATTTTAACTTTTTTCTAATCTAAAGAATGTACATTATCAGAAAATCAGAATCATTGTTTCTAATCTTGAGTTTCATACGCCTGGAATCTCTTTCCCCAGAGGTGTTTCATGCGTCCCTGGGTGGACTGTCCACTGGAGAGGGGAAGGGTATCAGGCTACAGCGGGGAGAGGGAATCCTGTGTTCTTTTGCTGTTTTAGACACATACTGTGGCTTCTGCTCTTAAGATGAAAAACTTCCTCCCACTCCCTGGGCCATATGCCTTCTTCATTCATATTCACTTTCACTCCTCTCTCTGTTTTCTTCCTTTCTGATGCCCTTTTCTCTTGTCCTGGCCAAAGCTGTGGTGGCAAGTAGGTATGTTTGTATGGGAAAACGGGAAACAATTTAATATGTATTTATTCTCCAACCTTCATTACTGCCAGAAAATAGTGACATTTGTTTTCTCAGCTCACTCTTTTGTAGTAGAAATCAGAAAATTCTGTTTGTCATCTTTTTTGTCAGTTCATAAATTACACAGGAGGTACATGGAGTCCCGTTATATTATGCTTACTTGTGAACTCTTTTGGTTACTGCATAATTATCTTGGGAAATAATCTGCACTTCTTGAAACGGGCTGTAAAAAATCTAGTGTAACCAGTTGTCCTTGAGTTTGAGAAAGTTTCAGCATTATGGAGGAATACTGTTTGGCACTTGAAGATGCCACCAAGTATTTCATGGACTCATTCTCGTTCATCATTGTCAGCTATTTATTGAACAGCCAGAGTTCGTAATATTGTACAATAGAGCCTAGCACTGGGTCTTGAGCAAAATATACAATAAATCCTGACAGCTTTTAAAGAATGGCTCACAAACTGCAATCTATTAGAAAATAGCAGAAATCCAAAATATTCCTCTCTCCAAATAAGTCCGCAGTGACTGTCCCAAGTGGTGTAATTATATCATTAATTTGTGACCATGCCACTTTTAAGTCAAGTAGGATCTCATAAATTCCAGCTTAATTTGTAGGTGGGGCATGGGTGGTGACATAGGTGAGAAAAGCTTGAGAAAATCTGCTGAAAAGAGAAAAACTCAATCAACACAGGTGAGAATAAAATTAAGGCCCACGTTTACTTTTTAAAAGGTCACTAAACCCTCATTTGAGACTAGTTGGAGACTAGTTAATTCTTCCAGTTGTTAAAGTTTAAAGCCCTAAAGCCACTTTATTTAACACATCTATTTAAAGTATGAGATGGATAGAAGCCCCAGGGTTTAAATACCTCCCAGGTAGCTTGTGCTCTGTGTGCCTGGGGGCACAGTGGAGGGCCGGGTGGGCGGAAGTAGGGTAGGTAGACACCCGAGATGTTTCTTTTATAATTAACACAGCTATAGGAAGTCTTTTGAAACACTAATTGAGGGTCCAGGCATTAAAAGTAGGCCTCTGCGGGGTAGGGCTTTGCAGGGTAGATTAAATGCATTAATGGTGGGTAATCAGGGTGTGAGTGCTAGATGTCTCCAAGTCAGATTTGAAGATCACGTGGCCTAGAAGGTGCTGAGCAGTTTAGAGCCCTCTATGATCTTGAAATCCTAAAATTCTGTATTCTTTATACCATACATTGGACCCCTGCAGATACCAAAATCCACAGATGCTTCAGTCCCTTATATAAAATGTTGTAGTATTTATATATACCCTGCACACATCCTTCCGTATACGTTAAATCATCTCTAGATTACCTACAAAACCTAATACAATGTAAACACTATGTATATAGTTGTTATTTTGCTTTTTTGGTTGTTGTGTTTTGCTTTTGTTTTTGTTTTCTTTAGAGAGAGGGTCTTGCTCTGTCACCCAGACTGGAGTGCAGTGGCAGATCATAGGTCACTGCGAGGCTCAAGTGATCTTCCCATTTCAGCCTGCCAAAGTGCCGAGAGTGCGGGTGTGAGCCACCGCACCCCACCTGCATTGTGTTTTTATTTGCACAGTTTTTATTGTTATTTGTTTTTGCTTTTTGATTTTTTGGGTATTTTCTATTTGAGGCTGATTGAATCTAGGGATGGAGAATCCAGGGACAGGAGCCAATGAAATTGGTAATTCCCAGCAGTATTCTTTCTGATAACCCACCAACTAGGTACAGAGACACATACAATTCTCAGTTCCACGTGCACAAGACTACCTCGGTATCCAGTTTCAGCTTCATCTTCTTAGGACCTGCTTTCTTTCCTAACTGTAAAATTTATATGCATACACGAAAATACCTATAATGAAAAAAAAAATCAGAATTTCTTGTTTAAATCTAGCTTGAGGCGTCTAGCAGGGTAGACTTTTAATCTCATTATGAAGCTATAACTTGTGATCGAAGTGTATCTTAATGTGGTTATAACAGAGTAATATTCTGGTGTGATGAGATCATCTTAATTCACTATAAAACATCTGTCTGTGTGTGGTACATTGTCTGATGCTCTTGTGTGTGAATATTGCTTCTCTAGGTAGAAATCTCAGCATCTCAATTTTCTGTCTGGCTTTTAAATTGTGTCTAATTAAAGGATTTCACATTCCTTCATAATATTGCCTTCTCAAGCAGAAATAAAACAACAGAATCACATTTTGTGTTTTTCCTTATGAAAGACGTTTTGTTAATATTTGGGTGGGTTATTTTGCCTGAAATGTGTTAATTACATTAATTAGCCTTACTTCAAGAACAGCAGTGAGGAGTTGGTGGAATGAGTCTGAGCTAGATCACCGTCACCCCAAATCTCCCTTCCCTTTCATCTTTGCCCATCCCTCTGCGCTTTTCCACTACAAAAAGACCAGGGCTCAGGATCTTGCAAAGCCCTACTCACTCCGAATTGCTATCATGTGGGTTATTTTTGAGATGGAAGCATAGATGCTACACAAATAATATTCAGTCATTTTATTAACCTCATGAAGAATGATGAGGCTCACAGAATAAGGGCACCTCAGGAATCCTGAACACGTAATATAGGATTCTAAGCTTAATGAGCAAGGCCAAGTTGTTCTCTTATTTTTTCTCTATATGTATTCTTTCAGTCACCTACTTGGAAAAGAGAAGGGAAAATAAGATTCTGTGCGGGGGTAGCACTGAGCAGACAGGGAACAGTCAGCTTCCAAGCACCTTTATTGAGGCAGAAAATACCATGGGCTAAACTCCCTCCCCAGACATCAATCACTATTTTATGGAAACTAAAGAGAACCAACAATTTTTTTGCACCCTGGCTTCTCATGGAAAACATTATGAAATCCTGGAAGAATAAAGAGCTTGCTGATATGAAGTCTGTCTTTGTTTCCAGGGCAGCCATGCCCTACCTACTCTGGCCCTGCCTCCTAAAAGAGCAAGCAAGGAAAAAAAACTGTGATGCCAGGTTTCTACTCAAACTTTCCAGAGGTGGCAGGTCATTGCCTTCATTATGTTTTACCCTCTTGCAGACTCAATACAGCTATGAGGATGGTGCTTCTCAGACTTTAATATAATGCAAGTCATATGGGGATCTTGTTTTAAAATGCAGATTCTGGTGTAGTAGGCTTGGGGTGGGGCCTGAAATTCTGCATCTCTAATAAGCTCCCAGTGAGGCTGTGCTATGAGTCCATAGACCGTACTTTGAGTAGCAAGGGTCTGGGACAGTGGCTTTCAAAACCACATGTAAAACATGCATTCTATGTTATACCCACAGTAAGAAATGCATTTTATGTTATGCATCATGAAGTTTACATTATATGTGTAATATTCGTGTGAATATGAATACAAATAAATATAAAACTGGGTAGTCTCGTGGAACAATTCTTATCTTTACAACCTATAATATTTTCTAGACTAATTTTATTTCAGTAGTTATCTCGATTGTGTTGGTAGTTACACAGATCTTCACATGTGATAAAGTTGCACAGATCTACACATATACACACACTCATGGATTAATGTGTTGCTGGCAAAATCTGAATGAGCTCTGAGGATTGTGCCAATGTCAAGTTCCTGGTTTGGATATTGTGCTGCAGGTATGCGAGATATCGGCATTGGGGGAGGTGGGATAAATTGTGCGTGGGGCCTCCCTGTGCATTTCTTTGCAATCTCCTGTGAAAAATAATTTCAAAATTATAAAATAATAATTCAAAATAAATTTTAATAATTTGATAATTTTACAATAAAAAGTAGAAAAAAATAAGCGGAATAGGGCCAATAAAATTGTTTTCAAGACCACTAATGCATGGATAGACTCAGAATGCGGGAAACACTCTTCCGAGACATTAGGAAGCTTGATGGGTTGATTTCACCAGAGCACCTGCTATAAGTGGGTGAAGCCAAGATGAGTCTTCAACTGGGATGAGAAGGCAGTGACGATACGAGCAGAATGTGGTGAGGAGTCTGGGAAGAGGCTTTCTGAGGAGCCCTGGCTGGAAGGTGACGTCGCACACAAATAGTGCACCACAGTGTTAGCCTGTAGCCCACACCAGAGGGGAAAAGAACAAACATTCTTGGATGCCCGCTGACCGTGAAAATGTGCCTCCTGACATTTCCAACTTTCCAGAGAGGAGCTCATCCAGGCTTTTTTGTTTTTGTTTGCATGTGCTGTATTTTTTGTTTTTTTTATAGACAGTGTTTTGCTCTGTCACCCAGGCTGGAGTGCAGTGGCACTCCATCATAGCTCACTGCAACCTTGAACTCCTGGGCTCAAGTGGATCCTCCACCTCAGCCTTCGGAGTAGCTGGAATTACAGGCAGGTGCGGGTGCCACCATGCCTGGCTAATTTTATTTTATTTTTTATAGAGATGGGGTCTCACTGTGTTGCCCAAGCTGGTCTCCAACTTGTTCCTGCCTCAGCCTCCAAGTCACTGATATTACAGGGATGCATCACCCACTTGTGTGACTGTGTTTTTAAAAGTCCAAGGTAATGCCATCTAAACATCTCTCCGATGGAGATGTTTAGGGAGGAGAGCATCTAGAGGAGCCTTGGAGATACTGGAGGAGTGGGCAACGCTTGGGTAAAGGTGAGTCTGGAAAAGGGGCTGGGCTTGGAAAGGGGCTTAGGTTTTAGCCCCGAAGGAATCCAGAAGGCAATTATATGCATTTAACTTTTTAGGCATTGCATGGAGCAACAGCATCACTCAAGCCACAAAACTGTATGGTCTCACTGTCCTGGAGCAATACAAATCACAAGAAAAATATGGAGGAAGGAACAGTATATTCTTTGGCCAGGGCCTCATGAATGTAGGACAGATAGGAGGTGCATCTTAATTTAATAAACCATGATTTTAATGTCACAAAGTGCTGAAAATATGAATCACACAATTGTTTCACATTAACACCTGATTTGTCTAAATATAAGAGTGAACTTATACTGTTTTCTTAAGACTTCCTTTTTGCCATTCATTTCATTTTTGCTAAGTGCATATTCCTTTTCTAACTAGATAATTCTGAAGCATTATTTTGCTCTTGTAATCCAATTGCAGGTAAATCAGAGATATCTGCAAAGTCTAATTTAGAAGAAAAGGCTTTTTCTGCACAGTATAATAATTCATTTCAATTAGCATGATGAAACAAACTACAGAGCCATTTTTCACTGAAAATGTTGTGGTGGAGTTCAGGGAAATATTAAAGACATTTCTAGAAGCACAAACAAGCTTACACATGCACTTAGTTGCCCTAAGGAAAAAGAGAAGATTACAAATTCTCTCATCACACAGATAAGAATGCTCTGTCTTCTTCAGCACTTTAGGTGAAACGGGATCATCTCTGGCTTATTTATAGTCACTCAATGTATGATCTCAGGACATGTCCTATAAAAATATCCCTTTTATTTGTATTATTCTTTTTTAATGCACTTATCCAAGAAAAAGATAAAATAGAGTCTATTGTGGGTTTTAATAAAAATATGATAGACAGAAAAATATCCATAGGAACAAATATTGCTTCTAGGAACTGAATGATGTTGAATACAATTGATATAATTAAGAGTTTCCAAGAATTTCTGAGTCAAGCTTAAGGGGATTTCAAATTTCATAAATAAGAATTGTAAGGAAAAAAATCTATTTAAGATAGGGTTTGTTTTGTATGTGAAAGTAGATGTTTGTAGAGATTGAACGTGCACAGCCAACTGGCTTGTGATAAACCAAAGAATGTCGTGGTAAGGAGGTAAGAAGAGCTATAAAACTAATTGGGGTCCGACATGTTCTGGGCTGCATTTAATTTTCTTGAGGGGAAAGGAGGTCAGGAATGGAATGAAGTCAATGAGGACTGGAATAAGACTCACTGGAAAAAGTGAAAAAGCAAAATGGCCAACATTGAAAGGTCAGTGAATATCCTAGAGACAGGAAATGAATTTTAAACAAAATCGAAGGCAGTATTTCTATCTGTGTTTCAGAGTTGCTAAAATTGCTGTTAAGAAGGGCAACTTAAATCACCAGGTGTTGCTTGTGTAGAATCTAGCTTGGGTATGTATGTAATTTATTCAAAATATCAAGAACATAGATGTTGTGCATTGGACAATAAAATAAATATTTAAACTTACAGAAAAATTGTTACTATTTACTAAGACTTACTTTCTGTATGACTGTAATGTCTTTTCTTGAAAGGAAAAAAACCCAGAATCTTCTCTCCTAAGAAGTCTTCTGTATGCCAATGATTATTAATATAAAACTTTACCTATAAGTGTGAAATCAAATAAAGTAATTTTCTTCTTTTGTTAAAAAGCTGCTGCTGTCAGTCAAAACCACTGGGATTGATACCGTACAGGCAGCATTTTAAACAGGGAAAACTTGATTGCGAGGTTGGCAGATGCTCTTACGTATCTACTGTCTTAAGCAGTAGCTCTGACTGAATAATGCAAATTCTGCATTAGCATCTGTATGCTTTCCAAAGTAAAACCCAAGCAAATTATTGCTACTTGGAATTGCCACATCTAAGGGCATCATTCGATCGATTCTACAAAGCCTGATTTGTAGAAGTAAATGTTCGTGGTTTTATTGAAGGTTAATAATAATTAAAATTAACAATTGTTAGGAGGGTTTCTCTCCTCAAGGAGGCATTCGTAATTATGATATATTGGTGCCTTCGGCTCCTGCCTTTCTGTCTGATGCTCTGAGATTCCAGGAAAGACCATATGATATAGCAGGATGATGCTGGGATAACAGAATAAACAGGCTGGTAAATCTTAAACAGGTCGCCAACAAACCCGTTGTTGTGCCTACAGATTCCAGTGACACTCGCATGCTCTCTTTTTTCCCTAAGCATTCTGTTAAGCTTTTCCTCATATATCACTTATTGCATGTAAATATTTAGACTGGCCTTTCTGGCACTATACACCTATTTTATGCTTTTAAAACTGCGACTTGTCCTCTTCCACCCACTTGTGGGAAAGATTGTTTTGCCTACATATTTCCCCTAGTTACACGTATTCTGAATGTTTTTGGCATTGCCGCTTGGCTCCGCAGTGGAATGTTACCAAGGCTTTCTTCCCCCTCCCGTAAGCAAAGGAATGAGCTGGCGTATGTGTTATACTTTGCTGTCTTGGCAAGAGGGGAGGAAGGTCAGAAAGGAACCTGGAACATTCTTTGCCCATGCATGTGGCGCTCCTAGCCCTGCTTCCAGAGGCTAAATAGAAAGTTGGAATAGGCTATAGGTTTCAATCAAATACTGGCCCTGGTAGCATTCACTATAAAGATAATCACCCAGAACTCTCCAAGGGAGCTTACGGGCAGCAATCTGATTGTCTAGGGGACTAAGGGACTTGCCTTGAAGCTGTATTTGTCCGCAAATGTGCTTTTTTACTTTGATTGTATGTTTATTTGGGAAGAATGATGGGGTTTAAAATTACAGACCCACAGATTTCCCCTCCCCACCACCACCACGGCAGCACAGACGCCTCCATCCCAAATTTGGCCATCACAAAAACCTACTGACAGGTATTTCTTTATAAGGCAACTGAACTATGAAAATGCAATATAGGTTTACAAACTATGTATATTTTTCCCTTTGGTCCTCTGTTAAGCACATGAATGGCAAACAGAAAGAACTTATCTTAAAAATCAGCAGGGTAGCGCTAGCTGGAATGTAATTTTACAAAACCTGGCCATCTTTCAAAAAGAGTGGGTGGATTTTTAGCGCTACAAATGTTTGTGTATTATAAAGTATTTGCCATGGTGACAAAGCTGGGAGAAACATCCCATTAGCCACAGACGGGCTACAGACTGTTCTGATTATCCATGTCCAAGACTCAGTCTGGCTACGACTTTGTGCTATTTTCAGTGTTTATAAATGCTCCATTTTTCCAACATACTAACCTATAACTTAGTAGATACGGATGTACGTAAGCATTTAATTTACAGTTACCTTTAAATGTGTTCTTAGGGCTTGCTCATATAAGCCATATGTAGATTACGTGCGTGTCATCATTACATGTCAAATGAATGTTTTATACTGTTAAAAGTAATAAGCTTTGAAAGAACGAGACTTGTGAAAACTGTCCGGGAGCACTTATTAAAAATAAAAACAGTCATGCAGAGAAAACATGAAAAAGAAGCGATGAAGTGTCTGCCCTAATTTATTTGCAGGAATTTCTGACTATTGATTTCAGTTTTAAAAGTTATAGCGTCTATTTTTAAATGTGACTTTTACCTCAAGTGCATGGGGAGAAATGGGAATGTGTAGGGAGAAATGAGAATTATAAATAGCCAGTCGAAACTATGCCACTGCGTGTAAAGAATTCACGTTTTTCCTCTTCCCAACATTTCCCTGCTAACAAAAACATGGGGAAAATTCTAATGATTTCTTTTGCTCCCTATTTTTGGGGAAAATGTTTATAAGCAAATGGTGTACTGTGTAGTGGAATGAATAGCCACACAATAAAACCTAGTATCAGACAGAAAATTGCTTTGATGTTACCCATGGCTGCGCAAGGTAGAAGTCAGGCAGAATAAGGGAAAAAAGATAGACCAAAAAAAAAAAAAAAGCTTTAAGGTCATATAAAGGTTAAAGAAAATAGGTCACAGAAAATTAATTCTTATCATCTGAGCAGCATTGCTCTAAATTGAACCGGAGTGGAAACGGGAAGTATCTGAAAATTTAGTGAAAAGACACTACACAATTAATTCTGCAACTGCAACATTTCAAACTTTTCCTACTCTTCTGGGTGATTTCCAGTGGAGGTGACACTGGTGTTTCTTTCTCATATAAACAAGGAAGAAATTCTAATTTACTTGTTTATATCATTTAGTTTTTCAGGGCAGGTAATATAGCAGATCGTTTCACTAAACAGGACTGAGGAGAGAAACATTTTAATGAGGGAATAAAGTGCCTGTGATAGGTATTTTGAGCAAATAAAGTTTTGCTGACTCCTTCCAAAGATTGTGTTGTCTTGATTCATTTGGAAAAGGACAAATTCAAGTGCACATTTGTGTAAACTGAACAGTTGTTTCAATAAAATATAATGAGATTTTCATATTCCCCAAATATGCTTGTGTTCAAAAAAGGATCTACCAATACATTATACAATTTTGGAAGAGGCAAATTAAAGAACCTTAGTTTTATAAGAAACAAGGGTTCTAAGGTCTTATTTCTAGGAAACTGAATAGGTTTATATTAAATACCTCTAATGATCCTAATCCTAAGGCTAGTCTCTGTTTTGAAGACTGATTCCAATACTAGTTAGATTTGTTCTTGCCAATCAACCAGTGAGTTAAGGTTGTGAATATACCTGGAAGACTTCAGCACTTAAGCAGCCCAAGTTCCTAACACTGTTAAGCGATGTTAGTGGCCAAGAAATAGAGAGTTGGGATGGGGTGTGGGCATCCGAGGCAGTACTTTACTGAATACATTTCACAATCATCATTTGTTTCTAGCCTGCATTTGCTTTAGAATTTACATTTGGCATTTTCCCAAAGATAATCTAGACCACTGCCTTCCAAACTTGAGCTGAAATGTTCATCGGGACATTCTCTATTATATTTTGCTCATGACTAAATAAAATTAGACAGACATAAAAGCGTAAATTCCTGACACATCTTTTATAATAGAAAATTTTCATATTTAAAGAATGCCTCGTACATATTTGTGTTTCAATGGAGCCCTACATCTGTTACTTATTTTGGAGCAGCAGTTATCACATATGCAAAAGTCTTTTGCAGATAAATTGCTGCATTTCAATCTAAAATTACATATAAAGGATTTCATTCTTTAGAAGAAAATTCCTTACACAATTATCACAAAAGGATCACAAAGGAACTAGGCGTCACACTGTTGGTGCATAAATATGTGATCAGTTACTGCAGTCATCGGTGAGCAGTAGTAGTACGCGTGCTTTCTTTATTTGAGCACACAGACATCCATCAAGTGCACAGACAAACAGATGTTTCCTATATGCCATACAACCGGGGCACTAAGATTTATATAGGCTCCTATTTGAAAAATGCATTGAGTATCCACTTCATCCCACAACTTCGCTCCCAAGGCCCTGTGAGCATCAACAGGAACTCTTCCTCTGCATTTGCATTTGCTACCCACCCGCTTCTTTGGCCCTCCTTCCCACTCAATAAGTAGAGCATACATACATACCACACGAAGGCCAGCTTTTTTCAACTCAGAGAAAAATGTTAAGACCCTGGAGGGAATAGTACTAGAGGACCATTTCCATGCCTTCTCACTACCCATGGGAAGAGGAGGAAGAGTCTCGCCAGTTTCTGATTGGTGGGGCTGGGAACAAGGCCATACTCCTCATTAAAGACCCAACCTCTCTGATGTTGTCTGGACCTGGCTGCTCATAAACAATCCACATTCTCCTTTTTACTTCCTGTTGCTTTGTCTGAATGTACCAGAGCAGCTGCTCTGCCCACTACCAGGTAAGCTCATTTCGGGGGGAAGTAAAACCTATTGGTCTTAGATTCAAACTACATTCTCCTTTCCATTGCTAGCAAGAAAGGCTATTTTGATTCCTACCTGGCCCCTATTATCTACTTCTCAAATGGTTCAGAAGTCAGAGAGAAGAAGAGTTAAGTTAGCTGGGGTGTTGCAAACACCAACTTCCCTTTATAGCAATTATCGTGGTTTAACGTTTAGCCATAAAACTTCTTACTAGACTATAAGCAACTTGAGAGAAAGACTTATTTCATTTCATCTTTGTAAGCTCTGACCTAACATAGAGCACAATACTCAATTAATATTGTTTGCAGCCATCAATTAATCATAGGACTAATGCCTAATAAAATAGTAATATTTTAAAATGATAACCTGGTTTGAAAAGACTTAAATCAAGCAATTTATAGGAGCTGCCTTGATAGGTATAAAATCATCCTAATAAGGGTTAATCTCTGTCTCAATGAGGACTGCTGCAACTAAATACCATAGACTGGGTGGCCTGTACACAACACATTTATTTCTCACAGTTCTGGAGGCTGGAAGTCTGAGATCAGGGTGCCGGCATGGGCAGATCAGTTGGTGAGCCTGCCAACTTCTCACTGTATCCTCACATGGCAGAAAGAGGGCTCTGGGGTCTATTTTGTAAGGACATTAATCCCATTCATGAGGGCTCCACACTTGTGACCTAATTACCTCCCAATGTCCCTACCGACTAATACCATCACACTCGGGGTTAGGATTTTGACATAGGTATTGGAGTGGCTCAAACCGTCAGTCCATAACAATCTCTCTTCTGCTATCCCCTCTACCTCCCACTTCCCTCCCCCGTACACACACAATTCTAATTTATAGAATGCCTCATTTTTTCAACTAGCCATTGTGAATACTGAGTCAGGTATCAAGTATGTAAATATCTCTTATATCGGTATATCGGGAATCTCCAGTCTTTTCCTGAAGAATAACACTGCTGTTTCCATAAAGTGGTTTTGATTATTCAGGACCCAAGCTTGGAGCTGGCTGCTGCTTCCCTGTTCTGTCCTCACAGGAAGAAAGGAGGCCCCAGGAGCAAGATGACATGGGCCTCTGAAAGTCTTCACAATCGTGTTGGAATTTTCTGAAGTCTTACAAACAGCTTGAAAATTTTCTTGACACAAAATTTGAGTCATGCTAAACATTTTTCCCATAAGTGTATGTGGCTTTATGTATGGGCCAATTCAAGCAAGTTGCTGTTTTTAGTAATAAGCATTAAGTAGTCATAACCTAACTAGAAAACTGAATTTTAGAGTCACTGTAAGACAAACAGGAGAGTGGTCGACATGAAAGGCACCAAACCAACATTAATTATTATAGCCGGAGAGGGGGTTGAGCAACTGTGAATAAACAATTCCCTTTTTGCTTCAGCTACCCATGGATGAATTTCCATCTCCCATTGTGTTGTTGCTGCTATTTTCAGGGTTTACTTATAATAGTTTCTCATAACAGGTGATAATGGTCAAGTGCTTTTATCATTGTGCATACCTGAGATGCTGCTCATATTTTCTTTCAGATAATTACAGTAATCAGCAGTGAATTTTTTCTTGCCAAAGAAACTCCTAAAGAAACCTTAAAACCCCTTAGCAACACCAGTACTTTACCTTTTCCTGTGTATTCTGACCCATTAACTTGACTAAATCCACTCAAGTAATCTACTAAACTAAATCAAATCTTGTCAAATAACTTGTCTTTAGTCTTCCTATTAGAAGCAAGAATAAATTTACTTATATAGCTTCTGGGTGGAAGAAAGGGTTGAGAAAGAAGAGGTGTTTAGCTAAAGTGAAACAGGACAAAGAATGTTTAGGAGGAAGTGGGAGAAAGAGAATGAGACCCGAGGAAGAAGTAATAGCATGTCAGTCTCTGGAGACTGAGGAAGATGAACATGGCAGGCGGAGGATTGAGTGGCAGACCAAAGGCAGAGCGAGGGACAAGGACAGGGAATTCTGGGAATGTGACCTATTGCTACTGGGGAGGGTGTTGGGGTTGGCTGACACTGGTGTTTCAAACAGAATGAGCTATAGATAGTTTCATGGCTGCATCAGCGAACTTCCCTCTTCAGCCACCTCCACGTCGATGCAAGATAGAACTCCAACTGAGGAAGAATACAGAAACCAACTTTTTTGGTTTTCAAAACAAGGTGTCCCTTTTGCTGCCTGATATTGAAAGGATATGCATCTGGTTTCAGTATAAAATATATCTGCATCCTAGACACTTGTCAGGAGCTTAACCTAGCCCATTGTGTGCAATTTTATTGTATTTTGTCTCAAGGTCATTTCAGGAGTAAGTAGGATATAAATTTTAAAAAACACAAACTCTCCTGCTCTAGGATTGACAGCATTATTCGATATCCCTGGATCAAAAAGAAATATTCCTTGTACTTTCTTTGCTCTGCTCAAGAAGGCAAGAAACTGCTGTATAGTTGAGATTTTCATTCATACTCTTAACTTAAAATGCAAAAGTGTTGGCATAAAAAAGAGGCAGCTCCAGTTATCTGGAAAATATGTCTATGTGGAACACCGCATTCCCCAGCAATGTCAGCTAAACGATGTGCCGCTGTAAGAAGCAATGATGCATGACATCAAAGAGAGTTGGGCCCACCACATTTCATCATACTTTTACTGGCTTTCCAGAAGACCTCCTTGTTCTGCCTTCTTTACCATTGCTGCAAGCGCTAAATCAAATATCCAGAGCTTCCCCTGACAATTGAATTGATAACATTTTGATTTTTGAATTTTCATTAGAAATAATGCATGGCTACATGGCAAGAGAAAAGGAAGCAATAATGTGAAAAGCCTAGACACACCATGACATTATCATTTTATACAAATGTACTTACATTTTAAAATAGATAGTAATGAGTCATTAGAGGAAAGATATTGTATCTTTGTATTACAGTGTTACTGAGCTTAATGGTGAATGTCTTTTCATCAGCCACAGAAAGGAAGGCAGAGGGTAGGGATGTTCTTCACTGACCTCTCAGCCATTATTCAGGACCATAGCCACATCATGCAAATATTTAATCAGTCCCTGAAAATTGTCAGCAAGAGGCAGTTAGAGGCAGCATTCTTCATTTATTACTGGCATTGCTGCAGCGGCACTCAAAAAAGATAGAAGGGCACACTAATCCCCTGTCTTTCAGCTAGACAACTGAGAATTCTCACTCATCAGCAAAATGTGTTCACCAATATCAAGACATAAGCTCTCGAAGACCATATTATTTAAGAAAATGTGAGAAGGGGCTAAATGATAGGCACAAAATCTTGAAACAAAAGCCTACTCTTGATCCAGGGAGGGAAACAAAGGATTGATCCACAGTGATCCCATATCCAGGGAAGACAATTTTAAACACACAATATTTAAATTTTAACTTCAAGAAAAAATTATAATCTGAATTCTAACAAAATTCACATTGGAGGAACATGGTTTGTAAGAGAATAAAACTAATCTCAAAAATAATTATGTTTAAGAAAACATTTTGAGAGAGAAATTACCACGTGTTTGGCTATGTAGGGAGATTCTTATTGACAAGTCAAATAAAAAAGGGGACAGGGACCAATTGTCCAGGGAGAAGCAAGGCATGTCATCCAAGCTAGCTGGCCAGCAGGGCAGGCAATGTCCTTCAGGACAACTTCCTAAGAATAGGTAACCAGAAATTAAGGGCCTCAAATAACTAATTGCGAAGCCAGCCAGCCTGGATTAGTCCACACCTAAGAAGCAAAGTCTTCTCACCTAAGGCAGACTCCTGGAGGAGCAGTTCCAGAACAGGCCAAAGGTGGCTTATGAAGGGCTTTTGATGCCTGTCTGGTTGTACATGTCCCCTTTTCTGGTGTTAGTGGAACAAGGCTCCCTAACGTCACCCTCTCAACAGTGTTTCCAGATTGTCCAGGACGCCTCTTCAGACAACCATGAAAAATATGAGGACGCTGCAAACAAACGCAGAGGTTCTGCCCCACTTCCCAAGTCCGCTCCTTATCATGGCCATCTTACAGTCCGGGCAAGGGCGACCCACGTGAAATAAGGAATAGAGGGGGCGCCAGGGCCATGCAAAAATAGAGTTTGCAATCCAGAGAGCCCTGTTGACTGTGGATCCATAAATTCAGATAAGTCACTTAAGAATAAGGCCAGTGCTAGTTGATGGCTACTGTCCGAGCATAATTGTAGATATTGCCTCCTTTCTCTTAAATATCCCAGTCTGGCTTCTGTGTTACGTGGGCACCCTATGAAAAACCTCATTCACAAAAATTATCTTCTGACTGAAAAATGTATGAAAAAAATGTTTGTATGTAGAAACACAATGTAGACAGCTAAACTGGGTTCTATTCAGTGAAGAACCAGCTCTGAAAAATTGGCAATGAAAGGTGGAGTATTGGAGAAATATTGACCCTTTAAAAATTGCTATCTTGATTTCTTCGTCTTCGTGTGGACAGTGGCGGTGGTAGTGTGTGTGCATGCCTGCGAAATTCTTATTAATATCTCTCAAAAGGCCTTTAGGAGTTTCTAAGTAAAGATGTCATACAAAGTAGTATTATCATAACTTGTAATTGATTTAAAAGGCTTAAAAAGCAATAATATAGACTCATTTGAAACATCTAGGAACAACGGAATGTTCAGGGACACGGTGGAGCTGGCTCATTTCTGAATGGCTGTCAGATCACCTGTTCTGTCTCAGGAAGAATCCAGAACTGAGCTGAGTGGGACAAACACACAATGAAAGCCAAACCCAACAGGAAAATCAGGACACCAGGAAAAACTCAAAGTTTTGTTTTGTTGTTTTGTTTTTGTTCTTTAATCGAGGGAGTGGCAGCAGATTTGGTAGAGCATTTTTGTGTTAGAAAATTATGGCAGAGGAGAGAAACCTTAATAGCTTTTAATTCTTTACAGAGAACTCCTTGCTTTGCCTTAAGAGTGGGCTAAGCTCATCATCCTACCAGATCACAGTGGGCTTGAAGAGAGTCAATGGTGGGTGCAGGAGAGCAGGAAGCAAAGCGTGGATGCTGCCCCTGGAAGCAGGGAGGTGGGATAACACGCCTTGGGCTGTCTCAGGATCTTGTTGGGATCTCTGTAACATCCGGTGGTTATTCTGTAAATCACAACCAGGATGGAAACCACTTCTCCAACCTCATTTTATTTCCCCTTTTTTGTCCATCGCTGAAAAATGCATGAAAATCTTGTAAACTGTAACATAGGAGGACCTAAAATGATGATGATTTTGTTCCTCTTCATTCGAGAGGTAAAAGTGAGTCCAGAAAAGGGCATTTCGAGAGTGGAAGGTGGGAGGCCCCATTTATTTCCTTGTAATGGCTCCAGCCTAAGTTGCCTTTTATCCACTTAGGCCCACACGACAAGTTCGCTCTGGAAATCTCTTCAGCGTGGCTGCGTGCAGATGTAACTGGACCTGCTCTGGGCAGTCCTAATTGCAAACACATTTCTCTCCCTTCACAGCCATTCCTAAGCAGGCAGTGGTCAGAGGCTTGCCAGGGTTTTCTGGCATCTATTTCCTGCTTTGTTTCCAAATCTGCATTTTTCTATGAGAAAAGATGTATGAGAGATTGTAAACAGGATAATTATATGGCAATATGATTTCCAATGCAGGCTTTCCTTGTGGATTATTTTGAATGTGTAGGGGTTTGTTTTGGTGTGGTTTTTTTCCCACTCCGCCTGTGAGTCAGGGAGATAAAATGTTGTTTTGAAAGCATAAGTATATGGATCCACTAGAAGCTTCCTAGGGTGTTGATTAAGACATTTTATGAAAGATTATTGGGAGGGACAGCAAACAAAAAAGAGAGAAAGAAGGAAAGAGTAGGTATGCAGGTCTCTGGCATTCGGCTCCCATCACTGAGGACATGGAGTCTGTCCCTGCTGACCTAATAGACCAGCGTGGAGAAGGAGGCAAAACTGTATGAACACAGCTGCAAGTTCAGAGTGTTACAAAGTTCTCCCTTCTGAAGGGACAGTGTTTTGATTGGGAGGTTGAATGTGATCCTTTGAAAGAACACATTCTTCTGTCCCTCCCTTATGCACCACTCAACTTTCCACTGCAGTTTGTAATATCAGATGGTCCTGAATCTGAAGGTAGAAGCGGGTAACATCGAACGCACACTCACCTTTCGAGTTGCATGCGTAGATGCAACACATTTATTCATTTTGGTCCATAAAACCATATAATGTGTGCTGTCTGAGGTAAGGGACACCACCGGGCCTGCACTGAGGGCCACACAGGTTGTCTGGCACAACTCCAGGCTGCACTGTGCATGTGGACTGTGGGATGTGATTGGCGCCCCTGGACCTCTGCAGCTAGGAAGCCCTGGGACTGTACTTTCTATTTTTCATCACCTAGCATATTGACTGGCACATATTAGGTGCTCAATAAATTTTGTTGAAAAAATTGCCAATCTGCCTCCAGAAGACTGAACTTCTTCATAGTCAAAGTACCACGGCAAAACAAACTGCTGCTTCATTCCGCTGACAGCCAAGGATGTGAGGATAAAGCTCCATCCTGCTCTCAGGAAGCTACAGTTTGATGAGAAAAACACATCTGCAGGAGTTATGTGAGCAGGGCACAGAGGGGGCACAGAAGGAACATCAGGAAAGCATATTCTGCATTCTACAGTCCCAGATATCAAAGAAAACAATGCCAGTGTCTGAGCTTTGTGTTTCCCTCATGTTTAGGGGAGAAGGGACAGAAACATTAGAGTGTAAGGATTACTCCAGATATATTAGGATATATTCTAGTTTCGAGTAGTACAAATTACCATAATCCTCTTGTGTCTCTCATTCAATGTGACAGATTCTCTTTCTGAAGAATCCTTCCTTCAGATATTGTGGATGGCCTCCTGCTAAAGAGCCAGGCAATCCCATGCTGGCACTGATTAGCTGTGTGGCCTTAGAAACATCGCTTATTACATCTGGTGATGACTTCTCTATAAAATGGGGATAAAATATGTCAAGTAACTATAAATGCCATTCCTTCTTTTACCTGAAGGTACACTTTGCATGTTGAAGCTTCTGTAAATAACTTACTTAACTTGGAGAATGGTTGGTAACCATCACATGTCAGCAAACACTGCAAAGATTCTTAGATGGTTAACAGTTCACCTTTTAACCTTTTGAGCCTAAATGCTAGCACTACTGTTTCTCTTTCAAGATCTTTCTGCGGGAAAGAGGTAGGAAGTATGGAGTGAGACTCAAATACGTCAACCTGGAATACCAATGGTATACTAGTATTTTTTCCAACTGAGAAGAATCTTAATACTATCAATGATCACATCAACGAGTATTAATTAGCAATGAAAATTTTTGTCATCAGCAGTATTCTTTATGCACTCCATTTATAACATTAGCAGGTCAAATTAAATCTTTCACGGACAATTTTAAAAATTAAATATATTAAATAAGTTTATTTTTCATGACTCCTCTAATTACATCTTTATTTTGAAAGTTCTTGACTACTGTGTCTAATTTCACTCTAGGGGCAATTAAAAACTTGCTGAAGAGTGTTTCAGTAAAGTATATGTGAAGGAAACACACGAAAGATGTTTAGCCATCCCTCTATTATTCCCATAACTAAAGGCAAGAAGAAGATTCAGATCAATGACGTTTTAGTTGATTTCTAAGACTCATTTAGAACAATTCAGTTGAATTTACAATTTTCTTCCTTAGAAAATTTTACTGATGACTGCTAAGTAACAAATTCCTTGGTCTGCTGGTTATGTTATTTTTTATCATCTGTATACCTCCTCCACCACCATAAAACAGAGTAGGAAGAGAAATTAGAGCCTTATCTAATTAGATACTGGCTAATACATTGGCTCAATAGCTTAGCCGTGGCTAATTCTACAGTTAATTCTAGATTATCCAGCCACAGATAATGCATAAGGCAATAATCACAGAGCATCTATGGTGTGGGTGTGAAATTTGCTTCAGTGGGTACCGAGAAACGCAGATGAGTAAGGCCGTGACCTCCTTGAAGACACTCTTTTCACTACTGTACCTCCAGCATCTAGAATAGTGTCTAGTACATTGTGGATTTTCAAAAAATGTTCATTGAGTGAATAAACAAACAAAGAAATGACCACATGGATATTTCCCTCTGAAAAATGACAGTCTAGCTGGGGAAACTAACATGTACACCGTTAATTCAATGCTGCACTGCCCATGACAGCCTCCCTCTCCCCTTCCTCGTCATTTCCAGACTTCCTTTCAACCACCTTACAAAATCCTTATTTGATTATGGAGTAAAATGGAAAGAGATTTGAGGTAAAAAGAAACTTGGTTTTAATTTTCTGTTCCATGAGTAGTTGTGTGACTTTAGACAATTTACCATTTTTTATCTTTAGTCTTTGATTTATCAAATGGAGGTAATAGTACTTGCAGCTTGGAGAATTAAATGGTATTATATGAAAGCCCCAGCCCAGAGCCAAGTATAGTAGCACCTGCCTGTAGTCTCAGCTACTCAGGAGGCTGAGGCAGGAGGATCCCTTGAGCCCAGGAGTTTGAGGCCAGCCTGGGCAATGTAGTGAGACTCTTCTTCTCCCTGGCTTCCTCTCTCAGACTACATCAGTCTTTCCCCCTGAATCACTGTCCTGCCAATCACTCTAAACCAGTGGGTCCCTACCACGGCTGGTTTCAGAATCACCAGACCCAGCACAGACCTGTAGAATTAAGGTCTCCTGAGGGCATCCGTAAACCTATAGGAGAAACACTCTCACCCCAGGTGATTCTGATGATCAGCTGCACCTGGAAATCACTACTCTCCATCAATGGGATGTTCTTTAGGGCAGGGGTTCTTACACTTTAGTGAGCATCAGAACCACCTGGAAGGCTTGTTAAATCATACATTGCTGGCCCCACCCCCAGAGTTTCTGATTCAGTCGATATGGAGCACAGCCTGAGAACCTGCATTTCTAACCAGTTCCCAGGTGATGCTGCAGCTGCTGGCCCAGGGACCACAGTTTGAGGTCTCATTTTAAGGTCTTGCTAAAGTGTGATTTGCTGACCAGCAGCATCAGCATCACTGGGGAGTGCCTTAAACATGTGGGATGTCATGGACATCATGCCCCCATCCCAGATTTCCATTAATGTTTGAGAAATACAGATTTAGGGAAGAGCTTCACAAAGGGAGCTTTTAAAATGCAGATTCCTGGGCTCCTTGCACTAGAGATTCTGATAGGGCCCAGGAATCTGCATCTTTATACTCTTCCCCATGGCATTCAGATGCATGCACTTCCTGAACCACACCTGGTAAAACACTGTTCAAAAGGTTTGCGACAGCGGTTTCTTAGCTGCACAATCAGTCATGGTGCTTGCTACTGAGTATGAAACATCAGGCCTGGCTAGCTCAGTGCTAGTTGTCTTGCTCTAGCAAGAGTCCTACCAACCTGGCAGTCGCATTGCACTTATTTTTTTCTGGGTATGAGTCAGAGATTGTGTGTGCTTCCCAGCAATCTAATCATGGCCTGTTAGACTAAAGTAAGGATTGAAATGGATTCTTTTTTTTTTTTTTTGTGACAGAGTCTCACTCTGTTGCCCTGGCTAGAGTGGGTGCTGTGGCATCAGCCTAGCTCACAGCAACCTCAAACTCCTGGGCTCAAGTGATCCTTCTGTCTCAGCCTCCCTAGTAGCTGGGACTACAGGCACGCACCACCATGTCTGGCTAATTTTTTCTATATATTTTTAGTTGTCCAGATAATTTCTTTCTATTTTTAGTAGAGACGGGGTCTCACTCTTGCTCAGGCTGGTCTCGAACTCCTGAGCTCAAACGATCTGCCCACCTCGGCCTCCCAGAGTGCTAGGATTACAGGCGTGAGCCACCACGCTTGACCTGAAATGAATTCTTTTTGAAGACAGATGCCAAGTGTGGAGAAGAATGTCTGAAATCATTACTTACACTCATTAGTCAAGGCTGTTTTGATTGTTAAGTAAAAGAAGCTCACTCTATCTAGCACAAACAAACATAAAATGAAAGATGGGTTTTGTGGAAATATATAAGGTATCCAACAAAACATAAGGGAAGGAAGTACAATTAGACATCATCTCTTGTTAGTCCAGGATTGAGGTTCTTCTCTGTGGCAGACTGTATTTTCCCAAATTGGCCACAACAATTTTACATCCCACATGCTCTTCCTGAACCTTGCCACTCCCATACTAAGAGGTGGAATCAATGCTCTCTTCTCTTGAAACTATGTGGTCCTTTGTGACTGCCTCAACTAACATTTTGTCAAGAATATCTAGTGGCCACCAGTTACGTACTTCACATTGCAACACATCAGGACACTCATGACATCAGTTTACCCCTTTTTTGGTGATGATACATTGGGTCACTTGGTTAAGTTGATGTCTCTTGTGCTCCTATTTAAAGTGCAAAGAAAGTTTTTCAAGAGAGACTCCAGCCAACTTCCTTTCTCATCTCATTGGCCAGCGCAGATTACATGGTCACCACTACCCCAGTCACTGACGAAGGAGAGGGGTGTGCTTGACTAGCTTGGACCAATCATGGTTTCTTCCACCCCTGGGATGAGGAGCAATCTAGCCTCCCTGGAAATGGAGGTTTGTCAACCTGGGGGAGAGGTAACTAATGAGAAGAGCTGTTAGCCTGGAGTGGAAGAATGGCTTTAGGGTAGACAGCCAAGAGTGCTTACCATACTTACCCAGTATTACAGAGTTAGTTAGGGGAAAATCTGCTCTGTGATTCCTATCCCAACATAGCATGCTGCCTCCTTAGGAGATTAAGGATTTATTGCTTATAAAATACTTTATAGGCCTCTTGTGAAAAATCCAGTATTTATTTGCCCTATAAGATAAAAACAGCAATTTTTTTTTCTTATTTTCTTTTCAGCTTTTCTCAATCCATGACTCTTCACAGCATGATAATAATATAGCCATGATAGGTCCTCTGCAAAAAAAAATTTTATCCTTACAAAAGGGCCAATAAGTTTTACACAGAGTAAGTTCATGGAATGTAAATGGTATAATTTTAAAGCATTTCATACTCTTTTGTTCTTTTAAAAAGTTCTAGAGATGGAAAATCAAAAGAAGTTATAATTCCACAACACAAGGAGCCAAAATTGTGAATGCTTTTATGAAGTTTACCAGGACTATTAATAACTGTCATTGAAACCTCTCTCGTCTGCAGAACTGGGTTGGATATCTGCAAAATATAGTTGTCATGAGAATTCTGGCACTTTGGAATCTTGTTCCAGCTCAAAACTAGATACGAAAAACATTAAGTTCATTCTGAATCTCTGAGAGGATTTGGTTTAATTGGGAAAATCAAATGTAGTGTCTCGGGGATGGGTACAAGGGCTACTGATTGTCCCAAGCAAGTGACTTTTCTCATATTTGTAGTGATCTATTGTTCTGTGCTTTCAGGCAACACTCTACATCCTGTGATTTAAAGGGTTCAGAGACAGCTCTTTTAAGAGCTTGTGCAGTGCCTAAAATATTACCATTTGAGTCTTTAAATTCTCCTCCCCCCATTTCCAGCAAGAAACTTCACCCACACCCAACCCCATCCTCACCGGGTCAAAGCTATTTCCCCCCTTTTTATCCATGTGAGGGAGCCCACAGTCCTCTCTGCACAGGCTCTCCACAGGCACCATCCACACATCCTCAAGCACTGGCCAGTACTTTAGCAGCGGAACTTTGGGTTCTGTTAAGACCTAAGCAGACAGAGGCCCAGATAGCCCCATGAAGGATGGGCTTTGAGTGGAGGAGAAGAGTGGAGGTGTGTGGGGAGAGGAAACTGGAAAGAATATTGCAGTCAGTCTTTACCTGCCTCACATTTTTGCCAAAACCAAGCTCCCATTTTTAGAGTTCACCTCCCGTTCTATTATATTTTCCACAACCAGTGACCTTGACATTCACCATCCCTTTCTTTCTTTGCTGTAACCTTGACTCCAGTAGAATGGTGTTTGCGGTTTATCTAACCTTGTTTCACCCTGAAACAAAAAAACAGGAGATGGCCAAATACCACAGAGAACTGTGGGGTTATTTTTGTATGAGACCCAAACAAAATTTTTACATAGATTTATCATCTCTCCCATACAATAAATGGGTTTTAAAAATGTGGAGAGATTTCTCAAAACTATTATTCCAGCTATTTTGTTCTTTGGCATTTACCCACATACCCCAAGAGAGGTAGATATGAAGAAACAATATTTGACCATGTAGCTATAGTTACAGGCCACAGACTGCCAAGGGAACAGAAATTTAAAGATGAATGTAATATGCAACTTTGCCCTGATTCTGTCTCCCTGGATAAACTCTGCTCACCACTTAAATCTAAGTGTTCCCTAGTCCTAGATAATTGACAGGCAGTGGGAGAAGGTAAAGGCAAGTCAAAATTGAACACTGAATACAAAAGCACCTCCTTTCCAAGAAAAATTCCGTTTTATGGTGGAATGATGAAAATGCCCTATTCTTTTGTTTAGTTAAATTCCAACCATGTTTACGCTGATTTCTCCAGAGGAAGAAAATGAGACTGTTTCTTTGAAAAGCCATTGACACAAAAAGACTCAAGTTCAATTTGGTCTTATCCTGAAGGTTTGAAGTAAAACAATTCTTTGTAAGAATTTATAAATAAGACATTCATTAATTAAGCTTCACAATATTGCTTTGAAGTGAATACTACTGAATTCATTTAACCAGCGATGAGATTCTGGCAGAGAAATTGAGCAATTAGACTTGTTCAGTAAAGCATTTAAAAGCCTAGGAAAAAAAAAATCTCAGAGTTCCCAATGCCTCATTCTCCATGTTGAATTATTCTTCGGTTTAAAATCAGACATTCAGCATCGAATTGCAATAGGAAGGGAATTCTGCTGTGACTCAGACAGAATTGTAAGTGTAACGTAGACAAACTGCTTGGAGCATCAGTCTCTCCCATTGGAAACAGATATCCAATGCATATCACATCTAGAAGAGGCCTCTGGGAAGTCCAGGAGTGTTGTCACCCCTTTCATAGAGCCAAACATCCGCCCTGATCCCTTCTCCAGTTCTGAGGCAACTTTTGTCCCCCAGTCAGTGCTGCTACTGAACATTTCTGGTATGAATGATCCAAAAGCATCTTGAGTCTCAAAGGGCTTTTCTCCAAGGTCAGCATAGTCATCCTTGATGTCACTGTTGATTTCTCTCTCTCCATACCCCACCAATACCCACACATGTCAACTCACTGGTGGTCCCCAAGTCCAGCCATTTTCTTTGTGGCCACATCTTTGTTCAGTCTTTTTCAGGCAAATGACAGTACTTTATAATTACTGCCTTCAATACTCCTTTCCCCCCATTCTGTCCTTCTGCCTATTGCAAAGATTTCTGTCATTTTTGTGTCATGAAGAACACATTCAATGTCTGCCCATCACCTTCTGGTCCAAGTCATGTCTCCCATAAATTTTCTGGTCTTCTCCCCAGATGTGCAGTATCCCTATTCTCACCTCTTACTCAGGCAAGCAAGGCCTCGCCAGGGGTACAGTGACACCAGCACTTTCTTTTACCTCTATGTCTTTGCTACAGTGACATATCCCTCTGATTTCTTTTCATGCTTCGGGATCACCTCATCCACTAACTTTTCATTGATCCTGATGTCCTATATTTTGTCTATACTTAGCATGTACATTAACTTAATAAATATTTATTGGTATGTCCTAAGTACAAAGCACCATATGTAATAAGAAAGATACAAAGACCATTAAATATGCATCCTGAACTCAAGGATCTTACCATCTTGTAGCGAGGTTAAGACATAGAGAGGTAACACAAATAATCCTAATAGAAAGTATTAAATGTCACTAAACTGATACAGCTAAGGTAATGTGGGAGTTCAAAATTAGGAAAAATTACTTCTAAAAAAAGTTGAGCAAGAGCAGAATCAGGAAAGATCACATGGAAGAAGTAGCTTCTTAGCAGAGCCTTGTGGACAAATGGACCAGACAAAGAAAGGTATTTCAGGTGTTGCAACAGTGTCAGCAAAAGCATGGAGATGGGGAGAAACCAGAAGTAAGAGAGACAAGATGAAGTTCAGAGGTGCTAAAACCCAGAGTATATAAAAGGATGTTTTGAAAAATAAATGTGGAGCAAGGTGCATGGCATTGGGCTGATATGCTAAGGTGTCTAAATTATTGTTTTGAAGCCCTTTAAAGCTTGTGATGAGGAGTAAGACGGTCTGAACCAGACTCTAGGAAGACAAGACTGGCATGGGTATGGGCAAAAACAAGAAGTTAATTTAGAAAACCATTTCAACCAATTCCAGGGATAACAGCATTTAGAAAATGAATTAGGCTAGTGACAATAGGAATGAGAAGAAATAAACATATCCAAGAGAAATCACAAGTAGAATCAACAGAAATTGGCGACTGGCTGGATTAGAGGATAAGAAAGGCTGGGAAGCAGGAAGAGACTCCAAGATTTTGTAATATGCTGGTATATGGGTGTACTAGGCATATCCATGCTCCTTTATTAAGTCAACAAATACTTATTGAGTACTTACTGTGTGCCCAGAACTAGGCCAGGAATTGGACATACAGTAGTAAGTGAAAAAAAATAGGCCCCAGCCATGAGGGAGCTGCCAACCCGAAGGAAGAGCTAGACCCACAAAGCGTTAGAGATGCTGTGGTAGATGCTGCCTCAGATTGCAGAGGGAGGCCAAGGAATGCATGGTTAAGTCACAATGCACCACAGTGAAGATGCCCATCTCTGAAAACATTCCTCTCCTACACCTCAGGAGCCTAGGTCTTAGCCTCAATTGAAAGGAATACATGAAATACCTTGAATTCTTTTTTTTGGTGTTTATTGTCACCCTAAAAACTGTAATGTCAATTGCAGTTCTTCAGGTAATGGTACCAGCTTATATGACATATGGCCAGGAAGGAAGGGGACTAGCAGCTTGATGAAGTGAGAAGAGTTCTAGATGGAGTCATTAAAGCAGATTTCCTCTCCGGTTCTCCCACTGACCAGCTGGGTGAACTTTCATGAGTATTTACTTAACTTCTCTTGGCCCTACTTTTCTTATTCATAAAATAGTGATTTTAAAAAAAACGGCTTTACTTACATGATATTGTGTTAAAAAAATTAAAAAATAAATATAAAAGCAATTTTCAAACATAAAATACTATATAGTTATAAAATATTACTAACTGTATCCGTTTCAGTCAAGATTTCTACAGAAAGCAGATGGCAGACACACATTAGATTGGAAGAAAGTTGTTTATTTATAAGGGGACTATTTACCAGGTGCAGGTAGGGTTGGGGGATAGTGCAATACTACAGGGCAGTAACATCAGAGGAGCTGTTCTCACATCTGGGCCCAAAGGGACAAGAGGCCTAAGTCGTTGTATTCCTTGGGAAAGAGAAAGTCCTATGGGTTGCAGAAGGCTGTCTGCAAGCAACACAGCAAAGAGGAAGCTCAGGAAATAAATGCCTCACTTACTCTCTTCCTTTCCTCCAACCAGCTGCCAGAAAGTCCATTGGCCAGAGCCAACCAGAAGCCAGAGAAGGAGAGACTCTAGTTGACATCATCCTTCGAGGTCGGCTTCAGTGGTCAGCGAGTTGGGTGGAGAAGGTATCTGGCCCAGTATCACTGGCTATCTATTAATCAACTTCAGTGAACATAACAATCACTTGGTAGAGCTTGTTAGAAATGAAAGTTCTGGGCCCTACCCTAGAAAATCTGATTCTGTAGACCTGGAGAGATGGAAACCAGTGACATACTGTTTTAATGAGCATCCCACAGATTCTCCTGCACATGATCAGTGGACCACATTTTGAGAACACTGAAGTAGATAATTAATTTCTAGATAGGTTAATAAGTTATTTTAAGGAGTTTGGTTTCATATACGATGTTCAGCTTAATCAAGGTGTTGTTCCTTATCATGAAGGGGATCTTAAGAGTAAGTTCAGACTAACCCATCAGGAAAGAAGGCATTTGATCCTCTTCCCAAGCAACTTGTATATCCTGGAGACTGTGAGCCCCAGGAATTTGCACTGTTGCTGGGACTCACCATCTGGCATAGTTCAAAAGGAGCTTTAAGACCTTCCTTCACTTCTGGATGTTAGTAACCAAATCAACCCAGAAAAGAGACTTTGGCTGCAATATTAAATTTTCTTACACATTCATTTACCCAGATTTTATAGAACATCACTTTATAAGGATGAGTTTTTAATTTTTCACAGTTTCCTGCTGCACTGGAAATCACTGTGGTTTTTTTCTCTATTTTTGTATTTTTGTATTTTTGTATTTCCAGTACCAACACACTGAGTATATGGCAAGTGCTCAGTGGCCACCATTTTATTAGTGGACAGAGAGGAAAACTGAGTGCAGTTTAAGTGTATATTATAAAGTCCAGTGTGCATTTCTAAAAAACAAAATAAACAAAAACTTACTTTTAATATCAGGAAGTTAAGCTGCCATTTAAAACAAAATCCAACAAAAGTTCAAACAAGTTTTTAAAATTGTATGCAGTTTCAATATTTCTCAAGCGTACTGAGTGGGTCCAGGAAAGAGAACCCCGCAAATTGCCGTCTGTCACTCCTCGTAGGCTCCCGCCTACTGTTTTGCACTTCTGTGTAGTTGTTATTCAAAGTAAGTGAAATTTTTTAGAAATGATGAACTTGTGAAGAGGATGCAACAGTGAAATGTAGGCTTCTCTTTTTAAGAGTAGCTCAGTGTTTCTGTTATACACCCCTTTTCCTATGTGTGTAACTCACAAAACCAAATCTTAGCAACTAGATTACACAGCTCCAGCCTGAGAGTGAATTTAGTTCATTCCAGTGTACACTGCCCATGCAACACCTGTTCCCTGCAGAAGACATTAAGCATTTTGTACACACCTACACAAAGTCGTAGGGCAGGAATTGCAGCTGTTTGCAATTTCACTGTAACTGTAGCCCCAAGTGTGGAATAGAACTGAAATAGTCAGCTATGAGCCATTAAAGTTAGAAATCACGCAGATGATCCTTTCTTGGTAAGGTCTCAAAAGAGTAAAATAAAGAACAAGGTAGTTATTCAACAGTTTCCAAGAGCATTAAGTACAATTTTATTATTTTCTCAATACGAATACTGTTTTCAAAATTTCCTTCCATGGAATGAAACAGCCTGTCACCACAAGAAAACTTCTCTTTATGAAACCTCTTTTTCTACTTTTATATCAGTCCTACAAAGATAATAATTAGTTTCTGGGCTCTTAAATATACTCATTTAGTCTGACATTGTAGCCAGTGAAAGTGAATTCTTCCTTATCTGAAAAAAAAGGACCCAAATACCAGAATGTTGTTATCTTAACTTCTCTGTGGTTGGCTAATTGTGATTCTATATATGGTACTAATTGTTTTCTCATGGTTTCTGTGTTAGTGTGGTTGCTCTCAGCTTCAAGTAACAGAAGATCACATTCATAAAGCCTGAAAGAATGAAAGCCCTTGTTCTCCAAACACAAGAAGTTCCAACAGGGGAGGCTCTAATCATTGATTAACTCAGCAACTCAAGCACATTATCAAAGACCCAGGTTCTTTCCATGTTTATGCTCTTTCATTCGAACTTCCAGAGACTGAGAAAGGACAGTGTATCAGTTAGGGTTCTCTGTGAAACGGAACCAGAAGGAGATATATATCATTTCCAGTAATTGGCTTACGTGACTGTGGGAGCTGGCAAGTCGAAAATCCATGGAGGAAGTTGGTAGGCTGGAAACATTCAGGCGGGAGCTGGTGCTGCAGTCTTGAATGCGGGATTTCTTCTTCCTCAGGGAAACCTGTTTTGCCCCTAAGGCCTTTCAAACTGATTGGATAAAGCCCCTCCAGATTATCGAAGACAACCTCCTTTATTTAAGTCAACTGCTTGTAGATGGTAACTACATCTATAAAATACCTTCACAGCAATACCTAGATTAGTGTTTGATTGAATAACTGGGTACTGTAATCTAGCTGAGTTGACACATAAAACTAACCATCAGAAGGCAGTTTCTTCCTTGTACAGCTCTTCTTAAGAGCCAAAAAAAAGCCTTTTCTAGCAGACATCCTCTCAATTTTCATTGGCCAGTCCTGGGGTTTATATACCTCATGAAATAAATCCCTTGCGAGGAGAATGAGATCAAGATTGGTTTAAATCAATTGGGTTCTAGCTGAGCCACGCGGGGCAAGAGTAGATGTTAGAGCTGAATTTGGGCTGTGCCACACAGAAGAAGGGGAAAGAAGGCCGGGCGCGATGGCTCACGCCTGTAATCCTAGCACTCCGGGAGGTCGAGGCGGACGGATCGTTCTGAGCTCAGGAGTTCGAGATCAGCCTGAGTAAGAGCAAGACCCCGTCTCTACCAAAAATAGAAAGAAAATAATTGGACAGCTAAAAATATATATAGAAAAAATTAGCCGGGCATGGTGGCTCATGCCTGTAGTCCCAGCTACTCGGGAGGCTGAGGCAGTAGGACTGTTTGAGCCCAGGAGTTTGAGGTTGCTGTGAGCTAGGCTGATGCCACGGCACTCGCCCCAGGCAAGAGAGTGAGACTCTGTCTCAAAAAAAAAAAAAAAAAAAAAAAAAAGAAGAAGGGGAAAGTTATTGGGTAAGCAGAAAGAGTATCTGGTACATAGTAGGAGCTACATAAATATTTGAATGATAAATAAGCCAATGAATGAATGGTGATACATGCTGAAGATAATGAGTGCTGGTGATTTTCTCCAAATACATGCCCCTGTCAAGACATGACTCCAGCAGGCAAACTGTGCATATGCTATATGCATGAAGTGTGACTCTTGTTTGCATAATATCCCATTCAAATCTTTGTCACACACTACTAAAAGTTATTACTCATAAATACTAAGTGAGTGCTAACTGTGCTCTAGGCGTTGGACTGAAAAAAGAACAGCAGAGAAATACCATTCTAAATTTATAAACTATTTAATTTAGTACATTAAGTGCAAAGCCTTCTTGTTGATATACTTAAACTCCTAATTCTAGAACACACACTAAGATATTGCTTTTTGACAAATAAGACTACAGTTTAGAAAAATCTCCTAAGGAAGCAGAGAACCTTACCTGGGAACCATCATTTACTCCAGGGAGTATCAAGATGTGCTCAGAAAAAAAATGATACTTTTCTTGTTGCACCTGCTACAGAGTTCTTTGTTTATGTTTAGCTGTCTCGTCAGGGCTTGTTTTGAAAAGAGTCCAAGTTCGTATGACATGTGATATAGGAACAAGGTGGAGATATGTTCAGATTAAATGAGATACTGATTTATCTCATACACACAGAAACACTCACACACCTTGCCCCCACCACCATATCTAGCATTTACTACTTAATAATTAGGTACTGTGTTGTATTCTTTTTGTATTAATTTCTTGGGGAAAAAAAAACTTTTTCATCTGGTCAATAAATTATGTTCCAGCTATCTGATTAGAATAAAACTTTATGTATGAAAAACATTAATGGACACCTGTGAGGGTCTCCTGTGGTTAAGAGGAAATCTATGACCAATTCTTCTGTTTTAAGCACCTTGAAAGCCATGTCCCCTTCATGTCCCTTCATGTGTGGATCCTGGCCAACCTGCTGCCATGTATTAGTCTTGTAACCTTGACACAGTCCTTTATTCTTTCCAAGATAAAGTTGGTTCCTGTCCATGAAAAATAGGAAGAACAATAGTTTTCTGAAATCCCTTAGAAGCATCTAGATCTGTTTCCAATGTCAGTTTCTTCCACTAAAATGCGATATCTTTGGGGCTGGAACTATGTCATTTTTGTCTTTATCCCTAGGTGCCCAATAAATGTTAGCTGGTTAAGGTAATAAAGTCTATGCTACATTGATTAAGGTTGTACCCCAAGTATTTTTTAGGGCATATCTCTCTACCAACCTATTTTCTCATCTTTCACTTGAGTTGTTGCTATAGAACCACTTTAGCATCATCTTCCATACTCATTCTTCCCAGTGGAGTTGTGTTGAGTGGGAAACTTTTGAGAAGACTTTGGTTTTGGACCTTGCTTGTCTGTGTCTTACCTTTAAATAACATTGGTTTAGGCATGAACAAGACTGCTAGATGAGACCTGTAATAGGTATGAGGTTGCTAATAATTACATATTAATAATCATATTTGATACATATTAATAGAGAATCATCACACACTGCCTGTCATGATATGGTGTTCATTTAGAGGTTTGCACAAGAAGTTGAAAATTTAGCCAGGAAGATTAAAATTCCATTGGGAAAACTGTAAAAACATCTTGGTTTCATGCAGACCAAGTTAACATAGGAAAAGCAGTGATAATTATAAGTTTTATTAGTGAAAAAAAATTAGACTCATGTACAACTATTTCTGTTACATAAGAACAAAGTAGAACAGTGGTAGGTTTGTATTTTTAAAAGGGTGTGGTTTGAACAAAATAGCCCTCTCCCCTTTGATTAGTTGAAAGGTTTTCTGAAAGTGGTTATCAAATGCCATTTTCACAAGATTTGAAAGAGTCTGATGTCCCAAAGCAGAACTAGGACTGAGAAAGGCAATCTAGGACCAGAGAGGGTATGTGAACACGTTGAGACAGCAATAGGATCACAGATGAAGAGAGGAGTGAGCAAAATTCAAGGAGCAAATACACACAGGAGAGACTGACACGGCCCAAGTTCAACATCTGGATACCTACTGAAGAAGAGCAGGTGCATACATGTTGCCATCTTGAAGTTACTCCTCAGAATTCTGAGCACGTGGAGGGGATTTAATATCCTTAATTTAATTTCCTGTTAGAATGCAAAAAGAATAGAGTGTTAAAATGCAGTAATTACACTCTTGTTGCTGAGTGTGCTTCTAAAAGTACAGAGGGCAAGAAGGGGGTTCTTAAGAGGTGCTGATGCTACTAAAACTAATTTTGAAGACTTTCGAAGCCTATTGATATTTCCTTGTCGTTTTCCAAATCTGAAGTGAGAAACTTTTCACAAATGCAATGCTAAAGGGACAGGGAATGTATTTTAATTTTCTAGATTGTAAGGGAACGGTAGATGTTTTTCTAGCAGTGTATTGTCTACTACATAGAGAAGTTTAAATTAGTTGTTCCTAAAAATTGAGAATAAGGGTTTACAGCTGTGGTGTGCGGTGGGCCCTAAAGTGGGGATGAAAGGAAATAAAACATGTCACATCATTGCCCTACCCATCCAGGAGATGAGTGAGGAAAGGGAGGTCTCATCTGCCTTTCTTGCTTTGAGTTGGACTTCTAGGTTGCAATGACAGGTAGCCTTGGCAAACTGTTGGGTGAACTCGGTCGAATTAGACATGTATGTACAAACACAGTGCCAAAGTACACCTTGACATCTGCAAAGTCAGTCTGGTTTTTTCTAAATTCCACAGGATTTGGAATTCTGGTTTCTACCTTCATATTTTCATCTGTGGTATGAAATCATCAATCTCCCAAGATATTACTAAGACAATTTTGCCTCTCAAAACAAAGCCCAAATGTGTCACTGTAGACATTCTGTATTGTTCTTCTATTGAGAGAACTTGAGATAATATATAAACATGCTTTCTAAAATGTAAAATGCTATCTAAATATAAGTTTTATTGCTATCGTGTGGCTAAGCAATGAAAGAGGAATTGTGATTGAACTACAATTTGCAGTTTCTAGGCCCACTTTCTTTTTAAGATGGCAGTTTTATCAACTGCTATTTAATTGTTTTAAGTTATTCAAGTGCCAGGCAATGTTTTTATACTCTTTCTTTAATCTAGCATTAGAACAAATATTTCAGTAAATTTAATGTAAAAATTGACATAGACATATATTTTTGGTTTGGGGATATTAAAAGGCAGATATTTGGGGAAGTGCTTTCAAAAAGAGTTTGGATTCTGCCTAAGTCCATGGTTCTCACCAGGTGTGCCCATGTGCAGGGAGCATGTGCAGAAACCCTTCTCCCTGATATCAGACCCTCCAGCATTTACCAGTCATGGTCAGAGCCTCTAGAAGTCTAAAAAGGCCCACAGTCATTTTATTTGTAGACTCTTAGTAACTTAAAAAAATGAAGAAATACTACAATAGGGCTAACAAAATGATGATACATTTTAAATGTTTACACTCAATGAATTAATGCTCTTAATACAAATGGATAGACGCAATGACTTAATGAATAGCCTGTTTTCATAGAGAACATTAACCTCTAAATTGAAGGTCTTTCCTGTATGGAAGTGTCAGCCAAGTAGCCTTCCCACCCCATCATGAGCCCCGCATGCACCAGTCTGTCTGCTCACCATCGCCCTCCCGAGCGACTCACTGTCTGGGCCATTGAGGCCCAGGTATATAGCCCTGCTTATACCTGGCCACACCCTTGCTAATGGCTGTCTTCAAGGTGACACTGTGAGTGGCCATTTCACAACTGGGCCTGTTGTCTCCTAGCCCAATACCAGCTGCCGGAGCTTTTTTCACATTGGTTCTCTCACTTCTAAGGCCTTTTTTTATTTCAGAACAACAGAGCAGACAAACTGATGCTAAATTAGATAATTTGTAAAGCAATTCCTTGAACTAGAAAAGAAATTGGTATTGTTGTTTTGTTCCAGTGTGCACAGATAACACTCAACTCAACATTCTAATGGAACTAAAATACATTGCTGCCTAGGAGAGAGAGAGTGTGAGAGAGGGAAAGGAGAGGAGAGGAGAGGAGAGGAGAAGAGAGGAGAGGAGAGGAGAGGAGAGGAGAGGAGAGGAGAGGAGGGAAGAGGAGGAGAGAGACAACAATAACAAGTAGTCAGTTTTCTCTCCTGAAAAACTCCACATTGAGAAGACATACATTCTACACAAACCCTGGCTCCTGCTTGCACAACGTAATACCCTAATAAACCTGCGGGTTCTTTGACCTGACGAGGGTTCTCCCCAAGCTGTGATTCACTCCACATGCCCTATATAATCTCCTGTCTCACCATCAGCAGAGAGCAACTGGTAGAGACTAACAGATTAAATTCTGAAAAACAAGCCTCATCATAATAGAAAATCCAATTAACTTTAGACACAGTAGCCGCACCAGCAGCAGCGCTGTAATTTTGCCTTCTATGAAAATGGTTCAGCTGTTCATTAGGTGCCATGTCAAAAATTAAACAATGCCGATTATTTTCCTTGCCCTGATATCTAGCATTATCGGGGGAATTGCATTAAAAGACTGATTACTGACATACATTTTAACTAGATGTAATTCCTGGAATCTTTGTTTTCTCCTGTTTGGTTCTTTCTTGTATCTTCTGGTGTGAAGTAAAATAATTATCTCTGGGGAACCAGACTGAACTCTGTTCAATGGTTTGGAGATTGTGAAATGATGATGTTGATAATGTTGATGTCATTTGTAGCTGTCCTAAGTGAAAAGTAACATTTAATAGTGATGTTATTATGCTTACTCTCTCCGCTGCCTTGGGAGAAAAGCAAGGAAGTGATTGTTATTCCTGCTTACGGCCGGGGTGGCGGGCAGGGGCAGTGGGTCGTGGGGAACTGAGAAGCCACACGACTTGCTCAAATTTTTATATGGGATTATTGGTAGAGCTAGAAGCAAAAGTCAGGTCTTGACACCAAGCCAAGTGATTAACCTTCTTGCGCTGACAAAGCCAACATGCCCTGGGTTTCTATTGCATGCCCTGTTTTTGTTACTGTTTTTTTTTTACAGTTTTGACTTAGTTGCATTCAATAAAAATATTCATAAAATTGTGAAGGATGGAAAGATGATACAACATAATCCCTGTCCTCCAACAGGTCAAAACAGCACCACAAATAAAAAACAAAGAAATAATAACTAACATGTTAGACATACAAGAAAATTATATTAAAGTCTTCTGCAAGTAGGTAAAATATAAGTTATAGGTGAGTATATATACATACTTATAAGTGCAAGAGTGGTATGAAAGTTAAAGGAGATCTTATCTGGTTGGGAGTAAAGGAAAATCTGGGAAAGCAGATGAAGGAAGAGGGAAGGAAGATTGCGCTATACTTCCCCTACCCCAGGAGGTTTCTTTTGTTTTAGCCAGTGTGCCCTTTCCTCGGGGGAGTTTCTTCAATATAATGGTGTGTGTAAGACTTAGGGAACATCTTAACAACGCAGATTCATAGATCCCGCCCCAGACATCCTGCTTCCATGGATCTGCAGTGAGATCCTGAAATCTGCATTTTTAGCAGGCCTTCCTGGGGCTAGAGACAAGCTTCGGGACTACGCTTTGGGAAAGAGTGCTTGAAGAGCATGCCACACTCCAGTTTTAAGGGACTGAGAGCACTGACTTGGAAGATATGAACCAGGTAGGAGTCCCCAAATGGTGGTCTTTGTGAACTCTCTTACGTCGTGGCAGAATAAGACTGAAAGAGGAGTGGAAAAGAGAGCTGGGTAATTAACTAATACAGGCTTCTTTCTCTCTGGCGTACCTGGACAGTGCCCCATCTGAGAGCTTCAGAAGAATCTGACTCCTAACACTGCTTCAACTTTCCCTGTCCATCTTCTGCATTCCCTCTGACCCTCGTATTATACTCCATCTAGGGCACGACTGCTCTTGTTTTGCATTTATGAATAATTTGAGGCTATATTTAGGCATCTCCAATCATTAGATACCTACATTTCTGTATACAGCCTATAAGATTTTTTTTTTTCAAATTCTAGAAATTCATGAGAAAGAAAGCTCTTAATATTAGGTCACTTAGTCAATTACCTCCTTTCCTGCCTAATGCAAGATTATTCCCAATTGCCCTGTTTCTAGCACTCTGTTGCCTATTTTTAAATGTACTAACTGATGGTGATTCTGCCACCCCCCTCAGGAGACCATTATCCTAGCTCACCATTCTCAGTGTCAGGGGGCTTTCCCTGGTAATTAGCTCCAACTTGTTATTTCTTCCTTTTCCCATTATCCTTGGTTATCAATTCCCTTGTAACAGCATTATTTCTCACATATTAGTTATATATTTTTAGATAGTTTCCACAGTTTCACAAGCCACTCTTTAAATGAGTTGAGCTACTTAGTACCAGCCTGTATCTTAATTAGTCACACTGCTGGAGGATGAAAATGGAGTTAATAGAATCAGTCACCGATTCTGTTTCTAACAACACGTTGCACTACCCTGTACCTGCACTTCTGTGCTTGTCCACATTGATTTTATCGGTCTGAGGTCACCCTCCTCTACAAAGCAATGTCTCTTTAAGTATAGGACATAGTGTCTAGGACATAGGAGGGTATACAAGAAAAGGCCACTTCCTTATCTGAAAAATGGTGCAGGAGGGTGAGAATACCCACTTAGTTAGATTTCTACAAGCGTTAAATGATATCAGGTATGCAAATAGTTTACCAAAATTTCCAGTAGGCAGTAAACATAATAAAATCCTGAGGCATATCTATATGCTAAGATGGATACTGATTGGAAGTCAAATAAACTTCATTCTATTTTTAGCTCTGTTACTCATTTACTGATTGTATGACCTTATCAACACTTACATGCAATTATTTATTATATAATATCTCACAGTTTGCTGGACTAAAAGTTCCTTGAGGGGATGTATTATGTCTTATATATCTTTATGCCCCAGTACATCAATCTAAGTTGTTTAACTTTCCTGAGACTCAGTGTTCCCATCTGTGAAATGAGGTGCATGTTATGTACCTCTCTGTCAGAGACATTTTATGCCCTGGGTCATAACTTCTTAGGCCACTTTTTTGCTCCAGCCATTGCTGCAGCCACTAGAGGTGCACAGGTATAGTCTGATGGTGAATCTCCTCTGCTGCACCCTGAAGCATCCTGCCATCAGCCAAAAGACATGTTCAGGAGCCTGGCTATAGAAGGAGAGCAGCCTTCTAAGATCTCAGCAGTGGTCCACCAGGAGAGATATGGCTATCACAACCAAGGGAGGGAGGTGCTATTTGCACCTAATGAGGAGAGGTCATTGTTAATATCTTACAGTGTACAGCATAATCTCCCACAATAAAGAATCATCCAGCCCAAATATCAATAGTGCCACTATTAAGAAACCCTGACCTAGAAACACTACAAAAACCTCCTCTGAGGAAGACACTTCACAAGATAGTCTCTTCTCTTTCATTTTTCCCCATCTTTCCTCATATCCCCTCACTGTCTCCAGACTGGACCCACCAGAAAGTTATTTCTCTAATCTCTAAGTGCATATACTAAACAGCTAGCAGAACCCTCCATTGGTTCCTATCCTGTGCAGTAAGAGCTATAATGACAGAAATGTTTAGATCACAGCACCACTGTGGGGTGTATATGGTACCAGCTCTGGGAGGAAATAGCACAGCCAAAGAATTGCAAGACCTAGTTGATATTCCCAGAAGAAACCAGGGAACAAGTGTAAGAGCAGTTCTTCAGAGTGCTCATACATGAGGTTCGAGTGTAAGGCTGCAAAGGGGAGAATTTATCGACATTGGAACACTCTCCAGTGATATGGAGTTCAATATCTTAGCAAGGACATACAGAATTGGTCCTAATACACATCCAGGATTGTTCCTTGAAGCTTGGACCTTATCAAAATCATCAGGTAAATCAGGCCTTGACAGAATATTGGGGAAGGGATTGAAAGGCTTAGGGAGGTAGGAATGTTGTCATGGATTTATTGAGTTAAATCAAAGAACTCACCACTGACTATGTTACCTGAGGGGTCTAAAGAATGTTCTTACACTCAGTCAATAAAGAACGAGTAGTGAGGGGAGCTCCAACATTGTGGAGAAAGCTTGATTGTAGCTGTTGACAGTGGGAGGTGCGATGTTGGAACTAGTTTCCCCAGTATCAGTGAAATTGATAGGATTCTGAAGTAAGGGAGCCTAATTTGTCTTCACAGAAACAGGATGGTCATAATCACTGAATAGGCAGCAAGGCCAGAGTGACAATCAGGGTGCCGTGACCCATAGGGATCTGTAGCAATTGTTAACAAACCATGGGATCAAGATGGATGGAAAGCTAACTAGGGTTTTGCTTAATCCACATAACCAACAAGTGATATCTGAAAAGCAAAAAATGGATATCAGTCACCACAACGGAAAATCACAGTCACTCACCCCGTTTCTAGATCTAAGTCTGTTCCCAGACCTAGAGCTCAGTCTCTGATCCAGAGAGAGCTCATTGACTATCAAAGAGGTTAGGTCCCCTTTGCAAGTATTCTGCAACACCACTGCAACTATATAAAATGAATATCTCCTTATCCTTCTCTGAAGGGACCTAAAACTATTTACCAGGATCCAGATGTATGTACACGGGGGAAAAGAGAATACCCAGACCATTCAAGGACTGTTAGATAAGAGTCTGAGCTGGCTCCGATAGCAAGGAATTCAAAATGCTATTGTGACCCTTCAACAGAGAGAGGCTTATGAAAGCCAGACAATGAATGTAACCCTGGGCCATATCCATCTCGTAGTAGTCCAGTGGGTCCATAGACCATCTGTGTAATCATTTGCTCAGGCCCTTAGTGCAATGAAGATTAGTTCATTGACAGTAGTAAGTTGTTACCTATCAATAACACTGAGTGTGAATGGACTAAACCCTCCAATCAAAAGACATAGACTGGCTGAATAGATTTTAAAAAAGAGAGCCAACTATATGCTGTCTGTGAGAAACCCACTTCACCTATAAAGACACACATAGACTGAAAATAAAGAAATAGAAAAAGATATTCCATACAAATGGAAACCAAAAAAGAGCAAGGGTAGCTATACTTTTATCAAATAAAATAGATTTCAAAACAAAAACTGTAAAAAGAGACAAAGAATGTCATCATATAATGATAAAGGGGTCCCTTCAGCAAAAAGATATAATAATTCTTAATATATATTCACTCAACATTGGAGCACTGTTACATAAAGCAAATATTATCTCAGCTAAAGTGAGAAATACAATCCAATACAATAATTTCTGGACACCTCAACACTCCACTTTCAGCATTGGACAGATCATCTAGACAGAAAATCAACAAAGACTTTAATGGACTTTAACTGCACTATAAACCAAATGGACCTGATAGATATTTACAGAATATTTCATCCAACAGCTACAGAATACACATTCTTCTCCTTAGTTCATGGATTATTCTCAAGGATAGACTGTATGTTAGGCCAAAAAACACGTCTTTAAAACTTCAAAAAAATTTGAATCATACCACATATTTTCTCTGACCACAATGGGATAAAACCAGAAATCAATAGCAAGAGGAACATTGGAAAAAAGGCAAACACATGGAAATTAAACAATATGCTCCTGAATAACCAGTGGGCCAATGAAAAGATTAAGAAAGAAATTTAAAAATTTCTAAAAACAAATGAAAATGAAAACATAGCATATCAAAACCTATGGGATACAGTAAAAGCATTAATAAGAAGAAAGTTTATAGCAATAAGTATCTACATCAGAAAAGTAGAAAAGCTTCAAATAACCTAACAATGTATCACAAAGAACTAGAAAAACAAGAGCAAACCAAACACAAAATTAGTAGAAGAAAAGAAATAATGAAGATCAGAGCAGAAATAAATGAAATTGAAACCAAAAAATTACAAAAGATCAATGAAATGAAAAGTTTGTTTTTCTGAAAAGATAAACAAAATTGACACGCTGTTAACTAGAGTAACTAAGAAAAAAATACAGAAGACCCAAAGAAATAAAATCAGAGATTAAAAAGGAGACATTACAACTGATACTACAGAAATCCAAAGAGTCATTAGAGTCTACTATATGCCAATGAATTGGGAAATCTAGAAGAAATGGATAAATTTCTACACACATACAACCTACCAAGATTGAACCAGGAAGAAATCCAAAACCTGAATAAACCAATAACAAGTAAGGAGATAGAAACAGTAATAAAAAGTCTTCAACCAAAGAAAATCCTGGGACCTGATGGCTTTCCTGCTGAATTCCACAAAGCATTCAAAGAAGAACCATAAATAATACCAATCCTACTTAAAACTATTCCAAAAAGTCAAGGAGAAGGGCATACTCCCAAACTCATTCTACAAGGCCTGTATCACCCTGATATCAAAACCAGACAAAGGTACAAAAAAATGAAAATTATAGGCCAATGTCCCTGAAAAACATAGATACAAAAATCCTCAACAAAATACTAGCAAACAAAATTCAACAACACATTAAAAAAATTATTTATCATGATCAAGAGGGATTCATCCCAAGGATGCAAGGATAGCTCAACATAAACAAATCAATCAATGTGATATCTTATATCAACAAAACAAAGAACAAAAACCATATGATCATTTCAATTGAGGCTAAAAAAACATTCAATAAAATTCAACATTCCTTCATTATAAAAACTCTCGAAAATTGGGTATAGAAGGAACTTACCTCAACATGATAAAAGCCATATATGACAGACCCACAATGAATATCATACTGAATGCAGAAAAACTGAAAGCCTTTCCTCTAAAGTCTAGAACAAGACAAGGATGCCAGCTTTCACCACTGTTATTCAACAAATTACTGGAATTTCTAACTAGAGCAATCAGACAAGGGAAAGAAACAAAGGGCATCCAAATTGGAAAGGAAGAAGTCAAATTATCCTTGTTTGCAGACACATGATTTTATATCTAGAAAGACTTAATGACTCCACAAAAAAACTATTAGAATTGATAAACAAATTCAGTAAAGTCACAGGATACAAAATCAACATACAAAAATCAGTAGCATTTCTGTATGCCAACAGGAAACAATCTGAAAAAGAAACCAAGAAGGTAATCCCATTTACGATAGCTACAAATAAAATAAAACACCTAGGTATAAACTTAATCAAAGAAATAAAAGATCTTTATAATGAAAACTATAAAACTTTTATAAAAGAAATTGAAGAGGACATGAAAAAAATGTAAAAATATTCCAGGCTTGTGAATTTGAAGAATCAATATTGTCAAAATGTCCATACTTCCCAAAGCAATCTACAGACTCAGTGCAATCCCCACCAAAATACCAATGACATTCTTCACAGAAATAGAAAAACATAATCCTAAAATGTATATGGAACCATAAAAGACCCAAAATAGCCAAAGCCATCCTTAGCAAAAAGAACAAAACTGGAAGAATCACCTTAACTGACTTCAAATTATACTACAGAACTGTAGTAAGCAAAACAGCATGGTACTGACATAAAAACAGACATATAGACCAATGGAATATAATAGAGAACCCAGAAATAAATACACACATCCATAGTGAACTTCTCTTCAACAATGGTGTCAAGAACATACAATGGGGAAAGGATAGTCTCTTCAATAAATGCTGCTGGAAAAACTGTATATTCATATGCAGAAGAGCGAAACCATATACAAAAATCAAATCAAAATGGATTAAAGACTTAAATCTAAGACCTGAAATTATGAAACTACTGAAAGAAAACATTGGGGAAATGCTTCAGGACTTTAATTTGGGCAAGGACTTCTTGAGTAATACCCCCAAAGCACAGGCAACCAAAGCAAAATTGGACAAATGAGATCACATCAAGTTAAGCAAAGGAAACAATCAACAAAGTAAGGAGATGACCCACAGAATGGGAGAAAATATTTGCAAACTACCCAACTGACAAGGTATTTATAACTAGAATATATAAGGAATTCCAATCACTCAATAGGAAAAAATCAAATAATCTGATTAAAAAATGAACAAAGGTTCTGAATAGACATTTCTCAAAAGAAGACATACAAATGGCCAATGGGTAGATGAGGAAATGCTCAACATCCTTAGTCATCAGAGATATGCAACTCAAAAGTGCAATGAGATGTCATCTCAATCCAGTTAAAATGGCTTTCATCAAAAAGGCAATAACAAATGCTGGCAAGGATGTGGAGAAAGAAGAACCCTCATACACTATTGGTGGGAATGTAAATTAGTGCAACCACTATGGAAAACAGTATGAAGGTTCCTCAAAAAACTAAAAATAGAACTACCATATAACCCTGCAATCCCACTTCTGGGTATATATCCAAAGGAAGGGAATTCAGAAAGAAAGAAATTGTGATGCTATAAACAATACAATATTATATAGTCACAAAAAAGAATGAAATTCTTCCATTTGCAACAAAATGGACAGAACATTATGGAACATTATGTTAAGTGAAATAAGCTAAGCACAGAAAGACAAATCTCACATTTTCTCACCATGTATGGGAGCTGAATATTAAAAACAATTGATCTCATGGAGATAGAGAGTAGAATGATGGTTACCAGAGGCTGAAAAGGGTAGTGGGGTTAGGAGATAAAGTAAGGATGATTAATGTGTGCAGAAATATAGTAGATAGGTAGAATAAACAATATTTGATAGCACAACAAAGTGACTGTAATAATCAACAATAACTTAGGGTATACTTTAAAATAACTAAAACAGTGGAATTGGAATGTTACTAACACTAAAAAATATGATGATAAATGCCTGAGGTAATGGATACCTCAATTACCCTGCTTTGATTAGTTCACATTGTATGCCTGTATTAAAATATCACATGTACCCTATAAAAATATATGACTATTATGTACCCATAATAATTTATTTTAAAAGATTAGTTCCTTGGTCAGAGAAATAAGAGCCACTATGTGTTTGGAAGAGACACCGGGAAGATCCTGAAACTGCAATGCTACATCTCTGGAGAAATTGCCGAAATCAGCACCACCTTCAAAGACTTGAAGGATGACAAGATACCACCATTCGATTCACCTATTTGGCCCCTGCAAAAACTAGAGGGATAATTGTGAATGACAGAGGACCAAAGTAAACGTAACCAAGTGGCAATCAAAATCACAACTGCTATGCCAGATGTGGTATTTTACTAGAACAGATTATCACCGTCTTTGACACCTAATATGCAGCTTTTGATCAGGCAAATGTATTTTTCTCGATCCCCATCAATAACCAGGATCAAAGGCAGTTTGCTGTTGTGGAGAAAAGACAGTAATGTACATTTACTGTCTTGCCCCAGGACCAAGTTAACTTCTGCTCTCTGTCACAATATAGTCCACAGAGACCTTCATTGTCTTGGTATCCCACCAAAGCAGCATGATTGCTAGTTAACACCAATGATGACATCACAGTAATTGGACCTGGCGAGGACAGAGGCAAGTACTCAGGGTGTCCTGGGAAGATAACATACATGTATGCCAGAAGGCGGATAATAAAACTCTCAATGTTTCAAGAACCTACCATATGAATGTTTTTAAAGATCCAATGAACTAGAACATGTGGGAAAATACCCTTTAATATAAATGACAGATTGTTGCACTAACACCTCCTACCACTAAAAAAGAGGCACTGTACTTGGTGGGCTTATTTGGATACTGGAGTCACCATGTACCACATGTGGTAATATGCTGTGAACAATTTATTGAGTGACTTGGAAGGCTGCATTTTCAGATGTGGTATATGCTGCCCAGAACAAGAGAGGACGTGTAACAGGCCCAGGCTGCTGTGCAAGGTGCCCTGATGCTCAGGCAGTATGACCTAGAAGACGGATGGAGCTAGAGGGATCCTTAGTGGATTGTGATGCTGTGTCGAGTCTCTGTTAAACCCCAATAGGGGAGTTGCAGTACAGACCCCTGGGTTCTGAGCAAGGCCAAACCTTTAAAAGCAGAGAACTACTCATCATTTCAAAAGTAATTCCTGGCATGCTTTTGAGCCTTAGTAGAGAACATCGAATGTGCCTATGCAACTGCAGCTGTCTCTGATGGGTTGGGATTATGAGATATACAGTCATAAGATCATGCAGGAACATCAGCAATCCTTTGCATGATGTAAATGGTACGTTTAGAATTGGTCACAAGTAAGTTACATAAGCAGGTGGCCCAGACTTCCACGTGACTTTCATCTGTTACACTGATGCTTCTCTTTCAACTTATACCCATGCTCTCATGGGCATTTCCTCTAGTGCACATATAGGTCAGCTCAACATATTTGCCATAACTGGCAATAGACTAGCACCACAACACAGCCCCACTCAAAGGTTGCCCTTAAGGACAGTGTAAGAGGGAAATTTTCCCAGTAGGCATATTTCTGAGCAATACACTTGATCATACACCAGAGAAAAATTGTCTAAAGCAAAAATATACACAAACAAATGGCTTTGTTGATTGGTCAGGATCCTGAGAAAAAGCACGAATAAGAGCTTGAAGATAAGGAAGGTTGAGAAATATGCTTATGGGTGACTCTCTGGCAGAGGGTTTAAAGCATGTATGGGTATTTGTGTCTTGTGTTATGTCCACTAGGGAGCATTCTAGAACATTCAGACAGGCACCGGCAATCGAGTGGATAGGATGGCTTGTCCAGTGCATGGCAGTCAGCATCTGACCTCAGCCACCCCAGTGCTTGCACAGTAGTCCCATGAACAAAGCAGACTTGGTGGCAGCGATGGAGGCCACGCATAGACTTATCTAGCTACTGCCACTGCTGAATCCATAGGCTGCCAGCAGCAGAGACTCAGTATGGTGCTTCAATATGCAAACATCCCTCAAGAAACCTGATCAATCAGTTGGTGACAGGTTGATTATGTTGGACGATTTTCATCCTAGAACAGCAGCAATATATCCTTCTCAAATTAACAACTGTTTTGATTATGAGTTTGCCTTTGCTGCCCAAAGTGCTTGCACCAGCATAATCTGAGGACTTAAAGAGTATGCAAATTACCAACATGGGATCCCAATAACATTGCCTCAGACCAAGGGACATATTTTACAATGAAGGTACCACAATGAGTGCATCACTAGAGAACCCACAGGTCCCACGATATACTTATTGCAACACTATGAAGAAGCCACCCTAGTAAATGATTAAGGGCCCATCTAAGGAGCCAGCTTGGGGACCACGCCCAAGGTTGGGTGCTGTCCTCCAGGATTCTGTGAACGTACAGAACCTATAGCCAATAAATGGCGAAGTGTAACTCAAATACATCAGCCTGAAAACCCATGGGTAGAATTGGCCCTTCTTATTGTCACTCCTACTGACCCACTTTACAGAATGTGTGCTTCCCATCCCTACATCCTTAGGCTCTTCTGAAATTTCGAGTTTGGAATACTGGCACCAAGGGTGAGGATGGAGAGTTGGGGGAGGCTTCCACCAGAGAACACAGAAAAGCCTAAGGTGTTCCACTGAATTTAAAGCTATGACTCCTATTTTGTCATTTGGAGCTTCTCAAACTGATGGACCAGATGGGCTATAATGATGATGTGTCATTAAATCTTATAATGGTTAAGAAAAATTCTTAACATAGAAGATATCTAATATTAAAAACATGAGATTACATATTTAATATGCCTACCGTAGTGCCAGGGATGTAATAGGCATTAAAAGCAATTGGTTCCCTTCCCTACTTGTAATTTCTTGTCATGAAACACACCACACAAAAGTGTACAAATAATATATGACATATAGGTATAATTTAAGAAATAATAATAGAAAAAAATCTGTGTGTCCCCCACCTAGCTTAAGATATATCTACCCATGTTTTCAATATGCTTTTATCATCATAGTGAAACCTTGTGGTTTTTGCAATGAAAAAGCACTCAACTTCTTACTTTTTATTTTCTTCCTCCTCTAAGTAGGAAAACGCTGGAACAAATCCCTGCTACTACCACCAGCTGTGTGAACTTGATCCGGGCACCAGATCTCTTTGAGCCTCACTTTCCCCTTTTATAAAATGGTGATGAAAATCCTCACCTTCCCCACAGGAACATCATGGGGATGGGAGTGGGAGCAGAATACACCGTGAAAGATGTGGCACAGGAATGTAGCTATCACCGTGATTACGGTTTTGCCTTGAGTAGACTACAAAAGAGCACATACCTAGGAGGAGCATCTGGTGTGTCGTCCACAGTTGGTTCACACATGCTAATGCTATCAATTCTGCTGCAGAGCTGGGACAGGACTGGTTTTCTGTGACTAACCTTTCTTTAGTCTCCATGATCTGCCACATCCTATTTACTATTCAAAACTGTGCTCATTAATGCACTATTTGAATCTTTCCTGCCTTTGAAAAATCCATGACACGAACGAATCACCGCTGAGTTAGAGAAACTATTTGAAGGAAAAGCTAAAATATACCAATGTATCTGTTGCAAGGTCCTGGCAGTAAATTTTCAAAATATCTCTGTGCAATGGACAGGATTTACTTTCCCTTTATTCTACTGGCAGTATGTCTCTTTAGAGTCTGGCAGACACATTTAACAGAACAAAATGAAACTTGATTTTCTCCTTGTACTGGCCTGGTGCTGTCAGCCCGATTGTCTTTTGGATGCCCCGGTGCACTCCGCGTGGGCTCTGTGTGCTCCTGGGAGGCAGCAACAATGGTCTGCAGACTGCTGAAGTGGGCAGTGCTGCAGCCTGGAACCACACCAGCCCTGCTGGGAAGGAAGCCTGTCCGTTTATCAAATTGACAGCAAGGCAGCAAAGGGAGCAGCTGAAGAATCCTTTGCCAAGGACGAGCATAATGCAGAAAAATACGTCATTGCTGCTGGTGAATGAATATATTTCTGGTTCAATTGTTGGACCGTATCACCCATCATCTAAAGTAATAGACATTAAAGAATGACCAAGAGTTACATCTTCCCAGTAAAGCTGAAAATAGGTTTATCTAACGTGAGTTATTGAGCTGGGGTCAGACTTGCTGGCCTCATATAAGGAACAGAACGCTAGTGTCCTCCTTCTATTCCAGAATCTATTAAAGGCTTTGCCCTAAGAACACACAAGGCACTGTGGCCTTTTTCAGAGCATGAGTCAAGTTTGCCCAGTTTTAGATGAGAACCTCATCTTTTCCATGGGATACTGGCAAGAGGCTGTTACAGTTTAGACAACGGATTTGTATTACTCATGATGTGCTAAGAACTGGATAATATTTAAAAACCAGTTTATACTCTAGTCTTGAGAGGTTTACATTCTAAGATTGCTGAAGGTTACGACACACTGCTAAGCACCATGCACCCAACCCCCCATTGCCTGTCCACTTCTTTCCTGTTGCATAGATCACTTCTAGAATATTGTACAGTTTGTTTTTTTGAGTGTTTTTTTTCCTGTCCCCCCTCACTAGAATGTCAACTCCAGGAGACCTGAGTTTTTCAACTGTTTTATTCATTGATGTTGCCCCAATTCCTCATAATTATACTAATTGATCATTTTTTCCTCTTTGAAATACTCGTGTATTTCCGATCTGGCCACCTTTCCTCTCCGCCCTACCTTCTGCTGCTCTCCCCACCACTCACTCCATTCCAGCCACAGCCACCTCGTCATTGCTCTTCACAGTGCCAGGCAGCTCCAGCCGCAGGGTCTTCGCACTTGCCACCCCTCTGAGTACGAGCCGCTTCCACAGTTACCCCCGGGGCTCACTCCCTCATCTCCTTCAAACCTTTGCTCAAAAGTCACCCCATCAGTGGGGTCTTCCCTGACAACCCTATTTAAATTTGAACGATACATGCATACTCCTGGAACTTGCCACCTTCCTGCTCTGTTTGTTCTCCACGACACTCATCACAGTCTAATATGTACTATTAGTCATCCGCTGTCTGTCTCTCTCCCTCTCCACCCCCAGACACACTAGAATTCTGAGTTCCATGAAGACACATACTATCCTCTTCTTTTCTCACTAACATATTCCTAATATCTAGAAAATTGGGTTACACTTGGCACAAAACAATATTTGTTGACTAAATGGATGATCACAAAAGCAATTTTTATACATGAAACACCAGATTTTAAAATGTCCCACTTTAGTTTAGAAAGCATACGCATGATTGTAATAAGATGTTTGAATTTCAGATAGGAACTTGAATATGAAATACAAAATATAATAAGAAGCAGGTGGTTTGGAAAGGTTAAGTAATACAAGGCATACATCTTTGCTTTTTGATGAATGCAATACTAGAGTCCAGGTTGTTGATAAATTTTGGATGGAAAATCTCTAAGCAGTTTTTGCTATCACATGCTATTTTGGAGGCAGCAATCAAAACACACACACACACACACACACACACACACACACACACACCAGTCTTCATGCATAAGATTGCTTCTGGTGCCCAGGGAAAATGAGAGGAAATGACTTTTAAATGGCTAAGGAAAGTATTCATGATTTATTAGTTCAGTGAAACAGAAGAGCAGGCGCCCATTTGACAAAGCAAGCAGAACCAACCCTAACCAGGTAGACTCGGACGTGGAGGCTTATTGACCAAACGCCTATAGTTACAGCTGTGTGTTTATAAATGACTCTGAGAATCGGAAACCTCAGCGGAACACTACAAGATCTTCCTCTTCCCTTCCTGTCAGCCAGGGGACAGGAAATTTGCAGGGAATAATTTTCTCCATGTGAAAACCAATTCAAAGTATACATTCTCGCTTCCAACCAGGGACTCCTGAGTATGATTCGGGAGCGTGGAAGTGGTTGTTTGCTCTCTTTGTGATCGGCATAGAATGATGTTACTTCCGAGCACAAAGAGATTTACATAATCATGCTCTCTGATCACGGCATTTTATGAAGATGAAAACTGAACCTAACCGAAAGTTCCCTAGCTAATTTGGACAGAATACCCCGACCTGCCTCGAGATCCCTGAAGCCCCATACCAGTGTCTCCTCCCCACGCTGGAGTTCGTTGCTGGTGTCCTCGTTAGGTCTCCAGAGCAAGCACTCATTTCAACTCAAATTAACATATGCAGTCATCAATTCTCTATATGTACACATAGGTGGAGAGAGAGAGATAAATACATATATATATATATATATACGCTATATATAGAAAATCAACATCATAAACTTCATTGATCATTTTGTTTTTTAATAAAGAGAAGAATGAAGGAGAAAATAGAAAGTGGCCCCATAATCTCATTGCCCTAATACCTCCTGTTGATATTTAAATCCTTATATTGTTAATGCCTTTATCTCTTCTGTCTTAATAATATAAATGTAGTCACCATTTTGTGACCAGTTACCATGTACTACTGGCTCCTATCCTAGGTGATTTATTTACTTAAACCTCACAATTACCCTATATTGCAGGTGTGATTAGTCCCATTTTAAAGAGGAAGGGATGGAAGTTCAGGAAGTTTGCTTTTCTGGCTAATAGAATAGCTAAAGCCTGGGTGTGGCCAGGTCAGTCCTCAAACCCTAACCAGACAACCTCCAGAGCGGGGCTGCTTACACTGTCCCACACTGCATGCCCATCTTCCCTCTGAAAACAAAACCCCAGTTTCCTTCCTCATCCAAGATAGATATTTAAACCCTATATTCATGAAAACAGCTAATAATATTCCAATTATAGTCACTCTATTTAGATAAAGAAGTAACATCATTAATATTTAAATAACAAGTCAATTACAGTTTTAAACCATTTAAGATGATTATATTTTTCAACAAGGCATTTGATGATCAGCTGGGGCCAGGCCCTCTGAGCAGGGAGCTGTGCTTCCCCTGTTGTCAGCTGAAGATCCCTAGGCTCATGCAGAGAAGCCAGCATCTCAGTGGTCTCTCTTGTCTCTTGCCTGCCTAGGATGCCTTACCCAAAGCAGAGCAGATTTGTATATTTGTTGGGGTAGGTTGCTTGCACCAGGCATGGCACAGTGGCTCTTTTTGGAATGAAGGCAGAGTTGTGAGGAGCCTCCACTGTGTTCCTAAATCACCAGGGCTTGGCCCAGAAAGGCCAGTGGGATTCCAAGCACAGCCTCTCAGGAAAGGGCACAGAGATGAGCAGAAATGTTCGTGCTTCTTTAGATAATTCTTTCCTGGCTTCCACCTCCCTGCCCCCTTGCACCCAAGTCAAGGCAAGATTTCTTGTCAGGATCTTTGGCCAAATCATATGACTTAAAGAGGTTTGCTGGCCCTGGCAATTCCTGGAGTCTTTCCAGAAATACAGCCAGAGAGCCAGAGTGGGGCTGCCAGTCATGCTCCTGGGATCCAAGCTCTGAGAGACTCCACCCTGCCAGCTCTGATTCTCATCTGCCTTCTCCTCTCCGGGGAAGCTTGCAGGGTGGAGGCCGGCGGAGGGAAGGAAATCTCTGGGTCTGCTCTTTATCCGCCGTCCCATCATTCTGGCGACTGCCAGTCTTTATTTTTCTAAACATCAAACATGTAAACAGCATTGCTTCATTTTTCTTTACAGGAGATAATGCTCCATGATGAAGAAAAAAACTTGTTTGTAGCTTCCAAAGGAAACAAGATATTTATTCTCAACATGAAGCATAGAGAAAAAGAAAAAAAAAGGAAGCAAGATGTTTAGTTTTGACTTCAAACTGAGAGATTTCAGAATGTGCTAAGTGAGTTTTGCCTTTCTGACTTGTTTCCCTGTTTTTCATTTTCCTATTTTCCCACTGACAGAGAATGCAATTATTGCCACCCTTTTTGACTAACTAGCTGGCTTTTTCTTCTGAAAACGTGAATCATAACTAGAAGAGGCTACTTGGCAGGCCTGTCTCTGGAGAGCTCTTCCCTGCCATAGGTCACTAGAATGCGCCTGGTAAGATTTCTTTGTAATTTTTCTGTTGTCTTGTTCTCAGAAGCCACAATCTATTCAATCGCCTCTACTGGACTGCACAGTAACATTCATTCCAGGGACCTTCCTTTTTAATAGTTTTCACTTTGACTCACCTTATTTCTACTACTTACATTCAAATGTACGCATATACACAACTCACTGCTGATTCCAAGCAGCCAAAACGTCTTAGAGGTGCCACCACACACATTTATACATATGTACGCGTATGTATACATCTGGTAAGGCTAGTGCACTCAGTCGTCTGGCATCATTGCTGGATGCATGACTGCTTTGAGGAATTCAGAATGACATTTTTAGAATTCATTTTCATAAATGGACACATAAATGACAGTTATGCTATAGAATACAAGACACTATCCCTACATTAACTAGGAGAACAACATGGATGCTAATATATGTATGTAGTTCACTGTTGTTGAGCATTATTGATATTCTTTTTTCTTTTCTTTGTTCAGTTTCTTCACCAAATTAAAATGCTTTGCTAAATGTGGTCTTGTTTGTCAACTTCTTTCTCAATCATTTAGAATGTGGGTGTGCATGTTCCTGTTTCCTATTTACTGAGTCTATTCCCAGGAATTTAAATATGTGTATAGAAAGGATAATAACTCTTAGTATTGACACATTGTCTTTCCAGAACTCATTTCATCACCAAATAATATTAGAGCTTTGTGGAGCAGAAAGTACCCTCCTCATTACAGAGAAAATGAGTCAAAAAGAACTGAAGCAAATTGTTCCACAGTCATTGACAAGGTAACAAATAGAACACAAATGTCCTCTTGGTGTCATATGGTTTCTCCCATGCGTAGGCAGATGGAAAACTGCAGCAAACTTAAGTGAAAAATGTAAACTCTCAGGGAGAATGGTTTTTAAAATGTGAAAGCCTACACCTGATACTTTGCTCAATATACCACTGTACTTAATGCTAAGAAGAAACAAAATGTTCCTCTATATGGATATATCTCATTTCATTCTAAATAATTCCTACTCTTTAACACACATGTGGACCAAAACCTAACTTTCTTTATGAAGTACATAGTGTTACTAAAGCAACTTGTTTGGCTTTTGAGGCCTGAAAGCTCCTGGAAGGTTTTGTCTGTGACACCTGCATGCTATACTTGGCAGTCTGGCAGTCTAAAATTGCCAGTGAAGACATTTGGGAAAGTCATCGCTCCACAGGCTACCGATGCTCTGCCCTATGTAACCCACTTCTGCTGGACCGCTAATGTGAAGAGAATAGATGATGCTAGAATTCTGAAAAAATCACAGAATCTCTAGGTTAGAAGAGACCTTAACTTTCATCGAGCCCCACTGCACTGAAGTAACCTGCAAGCATCCTTGAGATGCATTTTAAAGTAAGACAATATCACAAACTCAGGAAGCATAATGGCAGACAAACCACCAACAACTATAAATAAAATGTTTTAAGTACACCAAAGAGAATGTGTTTGGAACTCAGAATAGGCACATTAAAAAGGTTTTCTTCCTCTTTGAAATTTGAGAGGTAACAGTTTCTCCAATGCTTTCCAATACTTCTGTAATTCAAGGGCAAGTGTTACTGATTTGGGATTGCTTCTTTCTCACTCATTTATTCAACGATATTTATGTAAGTCCTACTATGTGAAAGATAATCTATCAAAGTTAGGATTAACACTTATAACCACTACAAAGTAATTTTTGCTCCCATAAAAACCTCCACCCAAATTTTTCTTTTTTTAATTTTGCCAGGCTTGGTGGTTCGTGCCTGAGGTGCCAGCTACTCAGGAGGCTGAGGCAGGAGGATAACTTGAGCCCAGGAGTTGAAGACCAGTCTGGGCAACATAGTCAGATCCTGTCTCTAAAAAATTTTTTTTAAAAAATGTTTTTAACGTTATCCCACATATATGACCACAAATCATAGATATTCCCACTTTTAAGAAAAGATAAATATCCCATAATAACAAATACTGAACGAGAATCTCATGAAAATGAGATTGTAGTAAACTTTAGAAATCCTTAATAACTCACTAGTTATTGTTATCTGAAGAAACAGAGTCTAAAATATGATTGATATTAAAGCCCAGAAATAAAATAAGAGTATCATTTCGTATGGGTAAAGAGAGGTAAGAATAAAGAGAATGGGGTAAAGAAATCATTTAAATTATTGACCTGTAAGAGTACGAAAGGTCAAAGAGCAAAGAGAGGGAATTTTGTGAGAAGGTTTTCTCTGGAGCAAGGTGACCCGTCGTCTTCCTCTTCCCCAGTAGAAGGGGTTGCTGCCACTTCTCTCCTGGGAGTTTCAACTGGACCTCTCAGAGATGTGTGTCCCCTGAATTTGGAGGGCTTGGTCAACTGAAAATAGACTCAATGGATAAATTTCAAGCAGTCCAAGGCAGCACAGAGAGGGCTGTAGCTGGGATGTAAATGCACTTCTCTCCCACATTAGGTCAAAGAGTCATGTCCAGAGGTCAGAGCTAGAGCCCATGCCAGGCATGCCAGGCAGGGGGCATTTGAAATGGGAATCTGCCTGGGAGAGCAGCCTGACAAGGTGTAGAAGGGACCACAGGAATAAGAAAGTGAGACTAGAACACGAGGGGACATCACGAGTGCTCTCAGCAAGTCTATGTGCCCTGTGACTTGGACATTTATCATCAATTTCCATGACTCTAACATCCAGACATTAGATCAAAGACCATTGTGTCAGGTTGGCGTCTCTGTTGGTCTTTACCCTCTGGATATCCCACCTCCAGGAGCTATGGAATGTAGCAGTAATGAGATCGTTGAGAATGTCAAATCAATATGGCAGGTTTGACCTGAAAAGGACTCTCCTTTATAGAAAAATTAAACAAATTCTAACAATAACAAACATTTGAAATAGTCAAGTTTCAAATCCAGAGTGTGAAATCCCTGAGTGTGAAAAAAACAACCAAAATCAGAGAAGTGAATAGAAGCTTAAGCCAAAACAGCTCATGGTTTTTACCCTTGATGGCTACAAAACCTAATAGGCACAGGGTCTTTGGAGCCATCACAAGCACAGGAGTCCAGAATGTCATTCCACGTGTGCAGAGGGGCAAAATAGACTGACAGAAGATGGCCTATTGGCAGTAATAGATGCTGGAATGTCATGGAATAATATTTCCAAAGTGGTAAAGGAAAGTAACTACCCACCAGTTAAACTATGTCAAGTAAACGTAAATAAAAACAAAGTCTAAAAGAGTTTATTAGTCACAGAAGCTTGTTGAAAAAAATTATCCAATAACATTATGCAACAAAAATAATCATAAATCTAGGAGAAAAGACTAGATGCAAGAAATAACAGTAAGAAAAAGAAGCTAGTAAGCATATTAGTAACCTAAATAAACTTTGGCTGTAAAATAATGATAATATTAACTAATCTGAGGGTTTCAATGTAAGAAATAACTAAAATGTTACATGATAATTTGGAGTATGGGACGGAATAATCAGTCTAAGTCCAGATATTGTTGAGGAGGAAGACAGAGGATTTGGTTAGCTTTACATTTTAAGTCAGATATACATGTTAGAAACGTAAAGGGTAACTACCATAAGGAAAAAAATTAAATATATAATTACAAATTATTTGAAAGAAAGAGAGCATAGAAGATTTGGTCAATTCAATAAAAAAGAAAATAGAAAAAAAGATAAAATCAATAGTACAAATAGCATTAATGTAATGGTAATCATGCTAAATACAAAAGGCTGAAATCACCTCAAATTGCATTTCTTAAAGAGAATGACATCCAGCTATTTTTTTTTTATTTCAAGAGATACATATGAAACAGAATGACACAGAAAGGGATGGACAAATATTAGTATCAACTAGTCAAATACTGATCGAAAGACTAATGTTGCAATATTCCAATCAAACAACACAGAAATAGAAACATAGATACATAAAATAAAAAGACCAACTCAACAAGAAAATAATCACAAACTTTAATGTACTTAACAACATAGTCTCAAGATATGGAAAATAACATTGACAGAATTACAAGGAGGAATGGACACATCTACAATCACAGCGGGAGATTTTCATACACCTTTCTCAGAAACTGATATATCAGGCAGACAAAAACGTATTAGAGATTTATAAAATATTTGAGCAACACAATTATACAGCTAATCTAAAAGGCATACTATATATATATATATATATGTCTACACATAATGAATAGTAAATAGAAAATACATATTCTTTTCAAAGACAAATGGAATTACCTAAAAAATATGACCAAATACCAGGCCACAAAGGAAATTTCAAGAACTCTCAAAGAAGTTATATCACATATCTGTATTATAAAAATAACCTAGTAGGGAAAAAAAATGAGGAAATTGTTTTTTTAAAAAATCCTTAAAGTATACAACAATAAAAGTGCTATATGCCAAAATTTGACAATATTTCTAAAGCAATGTTTTAGCCTTAAATGAATTTACTTAGTGAAAGAGATTGAAAATAAATGAGCTAAGAATTCCATTGAAGATTGGTGGGAGGAAAGAATAAATGCAAAGAAAGTAAAAGAAAGGATATAATAAAGAAAACAGCAGAAATTAGTGAAATAACAAACAAATCAATAGAGATGATGAGGCCACCAAAATACTCCATCTGGCTCCTAAAGTGTTCTTCACCATCTGTGATGAAGGCCAAAGCTGTCTTCATATCTCAGACGCTTGCTGGTGTAGAGCACACAGCAGCACTGTCCGATAGAAATACAACGTGAGCCGCCTATGCAATTTAAATTTTATACCTAGTCATATTAACATGTAACAAGAAACAGATAAGAAATAAGTTGAATAGCATATTTCATTTAAGCCAATATATCAAAAATATTGTCATTTCAACACACAATCAATATTCAAAATTATTGAGATATTTTACATTCTTTCTCCATACTAAGTCTTTAAATCTGGCTTCTATTTCACACTTGCAGTACATCTCAATTTGAGGTAGCTACTTTTTAACTGCCGAGTAGCCACATGTTACTGGCTAATGTCTATCAAATTGGACAGAATGAACCTGTTCCCAAATGGCGTGCCATATAATTTCAGAATTCTGTGGTCTTTGGGGTCACTATTTTATTACATTTGTTTCTTAATTTGGCCTTTGGGACAGGATAAAGACTTGTACACCCGTTGTTGCTTCATCAGCATTCTAGGCCCCGCAAGGTGGTGGCAAATCTTCAGTTAGTTACCCTGCTGTCGATTTCTGAGTAAGTCTTTTCCAGCCAGATGTAGTGGCATCAATTTAGCAGCCAGAGTTCTAACGGTCACACATAATTGACAACATCTTCAAGAGTCAGCTACTTACTTTTCATATTAGCGTTTACACAACAGAGATTCTCTGTAGGCATCTCTATTCCCCAAGAATTTCATGTTGAAATAACAAAATGGCCTAGATCCACTTGAAGATAAATTGCTTTAATTATTAGGCAGACTTTGAAGCTCATTGCTTCAAATATTAGGTCAGTGCAGTGCCCAGCATCGCAGTGGTTTCACTGTGATATGTCTCCAGGTGCTACTGTTGAGCCTGAATATCACGGGAACACTTCCACAGAGGACTAGCTTTGTCTGTGCAATTTGTTTACTTCTTCAACAGAAGAAAAGCAAACTCAGTGGTTGTGAGAGGAGACTATGATTTCCCAAAGTTGTGAAGTTTACTATTTGACATTTTAGTTCAAGTGTCAGCATTGTTGCTAATATCTATGAAAATCTCACAGGGTAATTATTTCTTAGGTCTTAGAATTGATATAACAGAGCTACATAGATATCTATCAACTCTTTCATTTTTAACACTTTACGTGAGATCATAGAAGAGAATATAGTGGTTGAAACCAACAGCATGTGGACTAAAGTTGGACTATGGAATTTAAATCCCGGCCTGACTGCTTAACTGCTATGTGTGATCCTCAGTTTCCTCTGCTTTGAAATAGGGAAATATTAATTAAGGTTGCAAAGGGGATTACACAAAATAACATATGAGTAACACAGTGCTCAGCACTCAGAAGTATCTCATAGACATTAGCTAGGTCAATCTGTGGGTTCCTAGTTCCTTTAGGCAAATTTGGGAGTACTGGCAAAGGCAAGCATGTGACAGCATTTCTAAAGCTCTGAAGACAATTCCTTCCCAAAGAAATTCCAGTTGTCCTGTCTATCTCTAAAGCTTACATCAGAAAATTTCCCTAACTCTGATGAGCTCGACTTCCTTTGTAGATATTTATTACGCAACCATGCTAACTAACATTTTGATTTGGAAATTCCCCACTCAGATCCCATTATTAAGAACCAAGCCAAATTCAAGTTCTCTAAACATACTTGTCATCAGCTGGTGGACTTACGCAGTTTCGATGTCACTTTCCCTCATCTTATCATTCCAAATCAGGAGTAGGAATTGTAAAGGCAAAGCTTTTTAAATTTTGTTTTCCCTAACTATATAATTTTTATACCATTTTTGCTCAGGGTAAGGGGAGGCTGAGTCTAAATTGGGAAAATGAAGTAATAAGGTTTATGTAAGCATGGTACTTTGATGAGAATTTCACCCCTAGGGCATTTCTCCTCCCTTTACAAAGAGGATGAAGCTCACCTCTAGACACTCACCTGTTGAAGCGGGCAATTCTTCTGGTCTTGCCATTTAGATGTATAGCTCCTGCCTTTGAAGTTCACGTTCATGAAAACTATAAATTTCATGCCCACACTATCTGCTAAAATTACAGTATTCTGGGACTAAAATTACACTTTCAGAGGCTTTTGTCAATTAATTTAGACTGTGGTATGGAACTATATATGTTTTGGCAATTTTTGCAGTAAATCTGCTTTAATGTTTCAATATTTCCTTTTGAAAATACTGACTAAGAGTTAATACAACAGTATGTGCCAGGCTGTTCTATTTATTCTACCAAAATAATGTTATAAATCCTCATAATAGCCCTATGAGAGAGATATTATTATTATTCCCACTTTATAGATGAGAAAAGTCAGGCACAAAGAGGTTAAGAACTCACCCAGGATCTGAGTTGTCAAGTGGTGAAGTTGAGATTTGAATGCAGATCTCATTCCAGAGCATGAGCCTTTAACTCCCAAAATATATTCTGCCTCTCACAGAAATATCATTGGTAGCATACATAAGATCAAAAAGAAGACTTTGTGCAATAAAAAGTAAATTTGTCACATTTTAGCATATCTCTGGGACCAAAAATATTTAAATAACCTAATCTAAATGTATACATGTCTCAGAAACCATATGCCTTATAAAAACCACTAAGGGACACAGGCAAGAATAACAAATGATCATGAAAATCAACCAAAAGGTCAATGTAGCTTCCACCGTGGTTACTGTGGTATTTTGGTGCTCTTATTTATGAATTAGTAAGTATTTTTCTTCCTCTCTCCACATACCCCAAATTATAAAAAGGTAAAGAAGAGATCTTGTATATTGAATGACATTTACTTTTTTTGTTTTTTTAGTTGAGCAGGAAATCATTATCCAAGCCCAGCCTTGAATATGTGCTATACACAAAACAATTTATCTACTAGAGTTCATGGGCAGCTGGATTGGGAAAAAACACATTAATTATCATTCAAGTGGAAATGCCCCCATAGATATACCATTTAATTAACAGAGAGGCCAGTATTGGAAATGAATAATTTGAGGCAAGACAGAGAGAGATGTGTGTGAGATAAACCCTTAGGTGATTTAGGGATATTATCTGTGGATAAACATTAAAAAATACATGAAATATGTCTCTATCTTATAAATGCCTTGTAAACATAAAAAGATTCCTTAGAAGAAAGGTCCTTTCAAGCCTTTTCCTTGTCTGTTGTAAAAGTCATCACCTGTGAGCAGGAAGCTAGTTGTATTCCGCAGAAACATCAATTCCTTTAGAGGCTGGAAAATCCCATTCCCTTGAATTCAAACTCTGAAAAGATCAAAGCTAAAATCGCTTCATGTAGAAGAGTTCCTCTGTCTTCCAAAACCCTTGAAATTTGTAGCTCTGCCAAGATTATAAATAGAAGTGACACGGCAGCAGTGAATTGATCATTCTGCTAAGTGCGCTCACCCCATTTGGGATAGTTTTACGAAGCATGGCGGCAGCTGGGGCAGTGGTGGCTGCTCTGCCGCCGTCCCCGCTGCTGCTTCTGCTGCAAAATGCCTCTCCATTTTTTACTTCTTTACCGAGAAAAGCCAGAAGAGATTTTCCTAAAGCATAAAACATAAAATAAAATCACAGCCCAAAGACCATTTTTTGGAGCAGTCTTGAGTGACCATCAAAAAGTCTGAAATGAAATCACATATACCCATTGGCTCCCTAAAAAGAATCCAAAAATCAGAATTCTGGGCCCCAGTTTGGCAATATAGGAAGGCAACAGTAGGTTATTAAGATACTGTCAGGTTTCATGTTTTGATTCTTGAAAATATCACCCTTAATAGCATAGGCCAAATGCCACATTTGGCTGGGGGGGGGGAAATGGGGGTGTGAAGGGAGCAGAGGAGGGGAGGGCTTGGGTGGAGATTTTTGTTTCTGATCTTGGTATTTCCTTGCAACCATCCATAAAAAAGACAAGTTCATCTTCAATGAGCTTTCCTTTTCTTGTATCCCCCCCCTTTCAGCATTTCTTTACTTTAGTAGCACCAGAACAGAGTTCTTAATTTAATTCAAGAAGTATATATATTTGGAGGAGAGAATATATATATATTCTCTCCTCCAAATATATATATATATAGCATCTTTTGAGATATACATATATATATCTTTTGAGAGAATATATATATATATATCATCTTTATAATAAACTCTCTTTAGCACTGGAATAAGAAGTCAGGATGGGGAGAGGAGCAGGGGAAGAAGCCGTGTGACCCGAATGAGTTCTGCCCCCTCTTGCCAGGTGTTCCCTTCAGCTTAGAGTCCTTTCCCTCCAGTTTTCTCCATCACCCCCATGGTAACCTATGGAAGTGACCTCAGTGTGGGCAAAAACTTTTCCCATAACCCAGCTGACATACCTTCAACCAAGGTTTTCAAAATTCCAAGAATTAATAAAGGGAAATAAACATCGAGAATGCAGAAATCAAAACAATCCGGATTACAAAGAAGATCATTTGTCCCCCCAATATCTTCTCAGCAGGAAAACCTTTATTTCCTTTTTTAAAATTTCCAAATATTACGGGGGTGCAAATCGTTTTGGATACATGGATCGCTTTTGTAATACTTGAGTCACGGCTATAAGTGCACCCATCACCCAAATATTGTTCACTGTACCTGTTAGGTAGGTTTTCCCCCCCCTCCTCCTCCCCTCTGCCCCCTGCTTGATTTCCACTGAGTTTTACTTCCCGCTGTGAACATGTGCGCTCATCAGTTAGTTCCACCTTTATAGTGGTACAAGTGGTGTTTGTTTTTCCATTCTTTAGATACTTCATTTAGGATAATGATCTCCAGTTCCATCCAGATTGTTGCAAAAGGCATTAATTCGTCCTGTTTTATGGCTGAGTAGTACTCCATGGTGTACATATACCACATTTTGTTAACCCACTCATGAATTGATGGGCATTTGGGTTGGTTCCACATCTTTGCAATTGTGAATTGTGCTGCAATAAACATCCAAGCACAGGTGTCTTTTTGATCAAATGACTTCTTTTCCTTTAGATAAATACCCAGTAGTGGGATTGCTGGATCAAATGGTAGGCCTATTTTTAGTTCTTTGAGGAATCTCCATACTGAGGAAAATCTTTATTTCAAACAGAATCTTACACAAAGCCCTAACAGATCAAACAGAAAACCCTGGAGCTGCTCTAGCAAGTGTAAAGGGAAGGTCCTCTAGGTTCTACCTTTCTACTGACCTGCACCTCAAGGAGAACCCTGAGGCTCCTCTGTGGAACCCCTAGGGAGTCGCTGACCATCATCTGTAGAGACCTCCATGTGACAGATACCAGCTTTAACACACCTCATGACCACAACCTCCCCACCTCACACCCAACACACCCCTTTATTCATTTCAACCCTTCCTCCAAGGTCAAGACCAGGCCAGCATTCCCTCACTCTCTTCTGAACCATCAGTGCTGGTCTGAGACATACATTCCTTCCTCCAGTGACAGATGCTCAAGTTAATCTTACTTTTCAGTTGTGGGTGAGTCACTGGTGTGGGTGTGACTTAGGTCCAAATACAGGTCCATAGTATAACACCATCTTACTATAAACATTAATAACTTCAGCATTCATATAATAGTGAAGTCATACAGAGGAAGTAGTTTCCTTACAAACTGAAGTGGTTCCCATCCCCTATAAGATTAGAATGTTTTACAGGAGACAGAAAGTATCTGCACATGAAATAATCTGACTTGAAACAGAAAATAAACAAGACAGTATAAAAGAGGTGTCTAAACTAAAAGTGGACAAATTACTAAATGTCTAAGAGAATGGATTGGCAAGAAAGGGGAGGGAGCAGTATTGGCTGGAGTGATCAGTGAATATTTGGAAGAGGGGTTTAGACTTAAGGTGTATCTGAAGGAGGGATTTAGAGAGGAAAGATGGACAATAGGAGAAGAGGATTCCCAGCAAGCACCCAGCAAACTCAGGTGTATTCTCCCGGAAGAAATTTGCATTCTATGGAATAAATGCTCAAACAGATCTTAGCTTTGCTCAAAAACACAAACTTATGAGAAGATATTTAAGTTACATTAGACTCTTGATAGAGGAGAGGTTTTCCCACTGAGAGGATGTACGTGGAGCTTCTCAAATCACTTTCAGTAACTTAGAGCCACCTCTAATTGCTGTGTGATGAGATCTCTGCACAAGGCATTTTGAAGAAAAAGAAACTAGATACAAAACCTAGTAGTTTGCATTCCAGTGTGTTGCAATAATTTTGAAATATTAGCCAACGTATTTCCCTTTCTCTTTTTACCTCTCTTCACCTCCCAGCCCAGCTATTCTAAGCTCATTGCCTCAGAGACAGGATATGATCACAGAAAAGTAAAAAAGAAAGGAGTCCTGTCTTAGCCTTGGACTTTCAAAAGCCTAGATGAAAGATTTGGAAGAAAATGGGGTGATTCCTTGGAAGTTCTTCTTATCCATACTTCCATCTCCCATCCCTCTTCCTCTCAAAGCTAAACAAAATCCCCCAAGCTTGAGGGAGGAGCTAGAGAATCGGTGGGAAGTGATCTGACAGGAAGATCCTCCTGGAAGAGGGCATAGGACCCAATGAGACCTCAGAAACAAGAGTAGACTCCAGTTTAAAATCAGCCCAGCCTTCACCCAAGCAAGGATGTATCTTAGGGGCTGTGCCACCTGTCCTTCCCGCGGGCAACTAGTGAGGACTTCCCTTCCACAGCATTCAGCACCTGGTACTTGAGCTCCATCTTCTTCTTCCAAATTACACATAGATAACTGCCTAGTTCAGTGGTGTTCAAACATTACTGTGCATCAGAATCACCTGGAGGGCTTGTTAAACCGCAGATGATCAAGCTCCACCTCTAGAGTTTCTGATTCAACAGGTCTGGTGTGGGACCTGAGAATTTGCATTTCTAAGAAGTTCCCAAGTGATGTTGATAGTACAGGTCTAGAGATCTCACTCTGAGAATGCGTGCCCAAGGCAACATTGTAGGATATTCACAGCACAGATAAGGGAAATAGGATTCTACACACCTATATTTTAGTGACAAAAATTGACAAGAAAGTCCCCACATTTGAACTTGGGGGGCAAACCAGAACCAACTTGAGATGTCCTCTGAGGTTGGGCAGTGGTACAATCCACTGGAAAAAATACAGTTTGAAAACTTTGGTGTGATTTATCCCTGGATATCCAACACAACACTCTCAATTGGGCATCTCTGGTCTCCCTACTTTTAGTAGCAATTTTTTCTGCACCAGAAATTCTCTGAATAGATCACACCAGAGAAAGACACCTAAGGTCACAGGCGCACTGTTCCATGTGGAGCATTCCCTCCAAAATAGCGTATGTGCTCATTGGTGCCTGGCTTCTCTACAATTGTGTAGCACTTAGTAGAAGGAAAATACCAAGGTGTAAGTATCCTTAAATGCGTACCAAATATATCTAATTACAACTTAAGGGCTTGATATTTATGTTATTTCATCAATGAATCAAAATGCAAGGCAATGATTGATTGAGCAGGCTCTGGAGTTAGAAGGCTTGACTTTGAACCTCAACAGTTTTACTTAGAAGTTGCATAAACCTAGCCGCATTTCCAAACCTCCCTGTCCCTCAATTTCCTTACGTAAAAAAAAAAAAAAAAAGAGTATAGTTCTTACATTATGCAGTTATGGGGAAGATTAAATGAGATGTTGCTAAAGCATTTGACAAGGGAATTGGCTCATGGCACATAAACATTGCTGATTATTATTATTTATAACAGCACGTGATATACTGCCTCTCACATAATTGTTTTCAATAAATGTTTTCTGTCTAGCTGAATTGTCATCAAATTTTGACAGTCCCAAAGGTAATTTGGGTGTATCTGTACACTCCTGTCTCCTCCTCTGTTCCCATGTGCACACCTTAACAATGACAGGACCCAGAAAGTACCCTCTGGATTGTATTGCCTGAGGCCTGAGCATGTGTCCTTCTAAACCCAACTCTTCCAGACCCTGCTAATGAAATTTAAAGAATGTCAGGCGGCAGGCCTCTGTTGTTGAGAAGAGGAAACAAGGAGGGGCGCACTCCCAGAAATGTGGTCCCAGTAGGCATTGAAACCTCCAGTATTCTTAGCTCCCACTTATCTTGGGGTGGGCCTTTGTTAGAATTTGGAAAAAAAAAAAAAGCCAAGCAGTCTTGTGAAAACCAGCTTCTCAGTAAGCAATATAGGCGCTTCCTGGTTACCCATGACAGGAGAATAACCTTTAAACTATTTCCATTTCTGATCCCGGCTGGAAACAGGAAACACATAGGGCACAGCTTTAAACAAAAACGAAGGGACCGAAAGATAAACCAAGTTGTTCCAGCGTTCAGAAGAGGTTTATGCTAAGTGTTAGAAGGTTCAGATTTAGTGAATCCTCCCCCACTTTCTGCCATTCCAGAAATTCCTTTTAGAGGAGGGGGGCGGGAAAAAAAAAGTGAAGATTTGTACAAAATTGCACAGCACTGCCATCTTCAGGGCCAATAAGGAAAATACCTCAGGGTCAGCCGGATAAATCATCTTCCTAAACACTTCGTTGAAATATAATCAGATGGGTAAAAATTTGACAGCAGACAGACTAGAACAGATTTTTCTACTGTTTCCAATGTTTGAAAAATCAGTAGACACAGCTTTTTGGTGGTGTATGCACATTTTAAAAAAATATTTGCTGATTGAAAAGCCATTTACAATAAATAGGAAAGTTTAAATAGCTCAAACTGCATTGCCAAATGATGAAAGTAACGCAGGCACAAACATATTGTTCGGAAAAAAAAATTCCTTAAAAAGAAAAGTATGAATAGAATGATTTAGAAGTGCTGCTCGAACAGATGGTGTGATTAACAACTAGTGTGTTAGCCATCTCAGGAGCTTACAGAGAAGTAAACAAATGCAAAGGGAAAAATCACTTTATTCCCCCAAAGAGTGTTTAGTTCATTTCATTATGAAAATTTGGAAGTCTGCATTTTGAAAGTCGGATATCCCTAGGGGATATTGGGAATAAGAAGTGAAGGGAGTCTTTTGGGGGAAAGACCACATGGAGACAAACGCTGATGCTCCCCACATAGGCTGTCATTGTCATCCAAAATGCTGCAGGTAGGCGGTGCAGTGCAGAACACTCTGGCCTTGGAGTCAGAGGGCCAGGTTCCCACCCGGGCTGTAGCACCAGCTGCTGCTGGCCTGGAGGCCATCCTTGTTCCTTCTGGACTTCAGTTTCTTTGTTTGGAAAAAGAGTGAGAACCAGATGAGCTGTACAGCTGTGCTTCAGGAACTTTAATGCACACCTGGGGATCCCATTAAAATGCAAATTCTAACTCTTGGGCCTGTGGTAGGGTCAGAGAGTCTGAATTTCTTCCAGGCTCCCAGGTGATGTTGCTGCTGCTTGTCCACAGGTCACGTATTTACTCCCAGGGCTCTAAAATCCCTGATATACTAGGTGTTGCTCAGGCAAGATCAAAAGACCAAGTGTCTGCTTCCCAAGGGTATATGACTCAGAAATGTGTGTGGATAAAAGTACATAGCAAACCTGCCAAATGTTGAATTGATTTTAAAAGTAAATCAAGTATTAACTTACATTATATAATGAACCGTAAGAATTGACTTTTGTGAGCAGGTAGGGTGAAGGGGGAGTCCCAGAATTGGATACAGAGACCAAACACCATGTAAGGATGAGACAGGAGGGAGATGGAGAGATTGAGTCATCAACCAACATCCACAGAGCATAGTCAAGACTGATCCTGAAACCTCATCAGAATTAAAAACTTATACACTATGAAAGGCACTGTTAAGAGATGAAAAAACTGGAAGAAAATATTTTCAAACACATGTCCAACAAAGGACTTATCTCCAGAATATATAAAAAATTCTCAAAACTTGACAGTAAAAAATATACCAATTTAAAAATGAGCAAAAGACTTGGACAGATATTTAACCAGATAGGGAGATATGGATGGCAAATAAAAGATGCTCAACATCATTAACCACTAGGGAAATTCAGATTAAAACCATGTTGAAATACCACCACACACCTATTCCAATGGCTAAAATAAAAAATATTGACAATAGCAAGTGCTGGCAAGGATGTGGAGAAACTCAAACTCTTACATTGCTGGTGGGAATATAAAATTATTAATATATGACACTCTCAAAAAGCTAAAGTGACAGAAAACAGATCAGTGGTTGCCAAGAGGGAGGGTGTGAGGACACAGGCGTAGCACAAGGGAGTTTTGGAGGGAGATGTAACTGCTCCACATGCTGACTGTGGTGGGGGTTATACAAATCTATTCATCTGTTAAAATTCATAGAATTATACATCAAAAAAAGTCAATTTTACTGTCTGTTAATTAAAATTTTTAAAAACACTGATCTGAAAAACACTGAACTGTTGGCTTTTTAAAACTTTGAGTAGAAGTGAAACATTTTGAAAGGAAGTCTTTGAAGTGTTTCCTAGCCGGGGCCATAATACTTTCCCAGTGACTTTTTAGGCTTAGCTGCCACTTGCTAGCTTTTCGCAGAGTCTCTGGAGATATTCCTACACTGTCCCAACAGTTTATCATTTTCAACCCATGGTACTCTTTCCTTTTCTGATCATATATAGGATGTCAAGCAAGTCTTTTCCTACAAGTTAAGGCCCAATCCTTAACACAAATCAGCAATGAGTCGAGGAGTCCAACTCATCACTGACAAGGCCTTGCTCTCCAGGAAACTTAATATTCTTATGAAAATAAACTGAGTCAACTGATTTTCCCATTGTTTGCATAATGCTCGCTCAGAAATTTCACCGAAAGAACATGTACTAACAATTTCTTTTAAAAAAAGACAATTAGCTGTAAGAAGATATTCAACCTCATTAGTAATTAAAGAACTACAACTTCAGATGAGATGCCATTTTTTAACCTACAGCTTCATAAACATTAAATAGAATGATATCTAGTGCTGAGGAGGGTGTGGGGAAATAGAGTGAGGAGGTAAACTGGTTTACCTTTCAAGAGATCAGTTTGGCAGTATGTAGCAAAAGCCTTAAAAATGTGCATCCTCTTTGACCTGGTAATTCAACTTCTAGAAATTTATCCAAGAAATAATTAAGCAAGGATGTTCTGCTTAGCATTATTTTTAATAGTGAAATATTGGGTACCAAGGCTCTAAAATCTCTTCCAGTGAATGGATAAACATACTCTATTATTCCTGATATACTAGATGCCACACAGAGCATAATACTATAACACTCTGAGAAGAGGATTCAGAAATGTGTATGGATTAATGTGCATAGGCGGTGCCCAACCTTTTTGGCACCAGGGACCGTTTTCGTGGAAGACAATTTTTCCACCGGGGTGGAGAGAAGGGATGGTTTGGGCATGATGCAAGCTCATTACATTTATTGTGTACTTCATTTCTATTATTATTACATTGTAATATATAATGAAATAATTATACAATTCACCATAGGTTGGGGACCCCATTGTTGGGGACAATGTTTGACTGAGAGTCAAACACTGAACTGATTTTAAATGTAAATAATTTATTTAAATTATGTAACTTAATACAATTTACACATTAAAAGGCAATTAGTTAAATTACATAATGTCCAGACAATACCACCATTAAAAATAATATATAGGTATATTTTTTCACATGGAAAGATTTGCATTTCATATTTTCAAGTGAAAAATGCAGACTACAAAATAGTACTATCTCATTTTTATATAAAATTCACAAAAGACAGAAAACGTATGTATGAGGGAAAATCTGAAAGTATATAACACTTCAAGGTGTTATCTATCGTGGGTATGCTGGATAGTGGAATGACAACTGATTTTTATTTTCTTCTTTATACTTTCTGTATTTCCTTATTTTTTTTTCAATGACGGTATATTGCTTTCATGATTAAAAAAAATTCTAATAAAACTATTTCTAGAAACAACTAACAGATTAATCAGAAACAGTTTTCTTTATATTAACATTATCACCTTTCTCCCCAAAAGGATTATGCCTCTAGAGTATTTGGAATCCTACTTTTCATCACAGACTTCACAGGCTTATCAGGGGGTTTCAACCACTAGCCCCAGAGCAGTTAGAGTCACATGGCAGCCACTGGCACGGTGGCCTAATACGCAGCTGGTAGTAGGTCTTGAACAGTGGCCACACCTGAAGTTCATTCAAAGATCTTGGGTGAGTATCAGCCACTTCTAGTGATCTTGCTGTGTCCTGACTTTTTCCTTCATAGCTCACAACTGTCTGTTTCCAATGTCGATTTGGAAATGGAATTCAGCCTTGACATCCATCTTTCCCTAATATCTTCCTTTGAAATAAAAAAAGACTATAGAACTTTTTCAAGCAGTTTTCCTTAACACTGGATTTCATTAAAAATTTGGAATGTTTTTAATTTTTTCAGGTGATAAAAAACACGAGAGGGAAATCTGTCTTTTCTGAATTAATTCTTTTTTGTTTTTATATGGTGTTCACATTTCTATTCAGAAAAAAAAGAATAAATGAATTCACTGGATCTACATTATTTCCTTTTTATCCATACATGTAACTTTTTCAAATCTACATAACTTGCTGATTTTATATATTTAAAAAGAATCTTGCTATTACTGATTTCAGAAAACTTTGCAATGTGCTTCTAGAATTATTTATTTAGTTACTTAATTTCTAGTTCACTCTTAATACATTTCATTTTCATTTATCTGTAGCGAACAATTTTCATGTGTTTGCATTAATGTTTTTAGTCAGTCCTTAGGCTTTTTAAAAAGTTATTTTAAAATCTATTTCAGCCAAGTTTTTCTGATAATTGCTTAAACTTTATTTAAATTCGTGCTTTTCGTTTTACTCTACCTGTAAAATGTTGGACTTATCTATGCTACGATTACCCAAAGGATTATTCATGAATACTGCACTAAACCAGTTCTGCTTCATGACGTCAACACTCTATGCCATACGGGCTTTTTTTTTTTTTTTTTTTCGACAGAGTCTCACTCTTTTGCCCGGGCTTGAGTGAGTGCCATGGCGTCAGCCTAGCTCACAGCAACCTCAAACTCCTGGGCTCAAGCGATCCTCCTTCCTCAGCCTCCTGAGTAGCTGGGACTACAGGCATGCGCCACCATGTTCGGCTAATTTTTTCTATATATTTTTAGTTGTCCAATTAATTTCTTTCTATTTTTAGTAGAGACGGGGTCTTGCTCTTGCTCAGGCTGGTCTCGAACTCCT
>CAUYSK010060980.1:0-38021 GCA_963575035.1 Avahi laniger
AAATATTGATTAAGCACATATTATGTTCCAGGCACTTGTAGGTGTTAGGGATACATCAGTAAACAAAAGAGATAAAAATCACTATCCTCATGGAGTTTATATTCAAATACTAAAGGAAATAAGTAAACCACGTGGTACCTTAGAAGATGGTATGAGTTAAGGGAGCAAATTTAGCAGGGAGAGAGGATGAGAATGGCAAGGTGGTGGGACAATTTTAAATTGGTGCCGCATCAGAGAGCACCAAGGACAGTTTTTCCCATCAGGAAGTTGAGGTCACACCATGGGAGGGCTGGGACAGGGAGGAGGCAGTGTTGTCATCATCCCAGGCCCTGGAATTTAGGGACAGCTGTGATACCTTTCCAGCTTTTGAGAAGGAGAGAGATTTCTCTGAAACTATAGGAAAGGAAACTGAGGCACCCAAATGATCCCAGATGATTACCTTTCTTTGTAGATGGTGATGGCAGTGTGGGTGGGCTCTAAGAGAACCAGGGACCATTTCGGTGGGTCGGTGCCCCCCATGATGCTGGGAAGGATGTGGCACCTAAGGGGCAGTGCACACACCACCTCTAGTTCCTCTGACCTGGACCTCCCGCCTGAACAAACTGCCTGGAAGTGGGTGTGGACGTGAAAGAAGAGGACACTGTTATGGTTTAAATTGTCTCTCCCCAAAACTCCTATATCGAAGTCCTAAGCCCCGGTGCCTCAGAATATGGCATTATTTGGAGAGAGGTTATTTATCAAGTGAAAATGAAGTCCGTAGGGTGGGTCCTAATCCAATATGACTGTTGTCCTTATAAAAAGGGGAAATTTGGACACAGACGTGCACACAGAGAGAACACCACTAAAGACTGGAGTCATGCTGCCGTAAGCTAAGAAAGTTCCAGAAGCTGGAGGAGAGAGCAGGAACGGATGCTCCCCCAGCACCTCGGAGGGAGCATGGGCCCCGCTGACACCTTGACCTAGGACTTCTGGCCTCCAGGACTGCGAGGCTATGAATGTCTGATGTGTAAGCCACTCAATAGTTACGGTGCTTTGTTTCGGCAGGTGTAGGATTATCTAATACAGACACCAGACACCAAGGAAAGTGCTGTGGGCAACTTATCGCTAGAAAGCAGCAAGCCACTACCTTGTCATTTCACACAGCTGTCGCTAGACGAAGAGGAAATGACAAGATGAAGAGGAAGGTGGAGGTGAGATGTCTCCATAGAACTGCTTCTGCTACATCTGGGTCCTACCATGGAGACTGATGGGCTGGCTTTTCTTGATTACATGTGATCAAAAACATGTGGCTTTTGGAAAAAAGTCTCTGAGATGATTTCTATCCGGGACCGTTTTGGCCTTTCATGAAAAACAGAATTTTAAAAATTCTTGATGTATTGGCATCATTAGTGCTTGTAAATATTTGTCCGTTGCGTCATAAAATTGATGGCTGTGCGCACATGATCACACGGATGAAACTGGCTTCCATCTTGCCTCTTAGCTTTTAGGAAATAGTGTTAGAATAGGTAGTCTCTCAAAGAGCTTTAGAGCCCCTACAGCAAAGTGTTGGAAGATATATCCCATGCCGGGAGTCAGAAGAGGCTTTTTTAAAACTAGTTGAGCCCCAGTGACATCTGGGATCCTGGGCACGTGTGGTCAGGGGTACAGAACAGGTGCTAAGAAAATGAGCCAGGACCGGGCTGTGGCCAAGCTCCTCCCCTCTGCACTGGTTGAACACGTGTCTGATACACACACAAAACCATATGCATATTTAGGAGAGTACTTTATAATTAGAAAATAATTGTTGCTTCTTCTGGATTCTTTTAATATGACTCTTTCAGAAACTTTGCTATTGTTGGGCTTGTCAGAGGCGTGGCTGGGAGGCACTGGTACACTAAACATTAATACAAGCTGACCATCCGCGCATCCACAGCTAGGCCTCCCCAGAACAGGATGCCCACCGGCAAGAAGTCATTATTTCCCTGCTGTTTTCATTTGTGATAAACCTGCTGCTGAAAACACAGGACCATTTAAATGAAGCGTTCACTTGTTTTTTCTGATCCACCCATCACGGAGCTCCATTGTCGAGCCGTTTGGGTCAGTGCCTGGGTTGAGCATTCATTGTACTTACCGTGCTCCTGGCACTGAGCACGTACAGAGAAAAATGGGAAAACGATGTGTTGCAAACTGAGCTTGGAAAATGTCAACGAGTGTGGGCATTTCTAAGACCCCAGCACACTCCATGTTTATCCTGGCATGTGACCATGCAAGGAAAGCAGCACTGTGTCTCAGAACAGAAGGATATGGGTGGCTGAAAACATGACAATGCAGCCCACACAGGGCCACCCCTCGAAGCCCTGGCTGGGACAAATCCCACTGTGTGTGCCCCTTCTGTCCCTGTCCTCCAAATGTTTCCAAACAGGTGAAATAAGATTACAATAAACAATATGGGGAATTCAAAAAAAATCTAAGCATCTGTGAAAGGAGACAGAGACAGCTCCATCCAAGAGAGGCTCCCTCTGGGCTGGCTGCAAAACACAAAATCTAGAAGTAAAAATCCTGTCCCTCCAACTCTCTGCCTCTTCATCTCTCCCAGTGAAGATACAAAGCCACCTAGAGGGGAAGAGGTCACAGGATGGCTTCGACTTTTCATTTTATACCTTCCTATAATTTTTAAAAAATACTTGTGTTGATATTATTTTAGTAAGAAAGTACCCTGGTCTGTCAAGAAGGCTCTAGTTGTACCACACTGACATGCAGATAGATGATAGATAGTTGAATAGACAATAATTCTAATCAAAACATGCCCTGTGATTTTTTGATATTGTGGAACTTTCTAGAACTCCACTGCCAAATGCATCTGTAAGAGTGGGGTGCAGTGGTGCAGGCCTGTAATCCCAGCTACTTGAGAAGCTAAGGCAGGAGGATCGCTCGAGCCCACGAATTTGAGGCCAGCCTGGGCAACATAGTAAGATACATTTGTAAGATCTCTACGGGCAAAGCAGGCTATCGGCTGCCTTGTAGAAAAATGAGTGTTTTATAATCTGCAGGTGAGCGGAACCACCCAGAAGAAAGGCTAGAAATGGCAGATTTTCTGAAAAAGAAGAGATATGACAAACTGAAGTGTTTTCTCTTTCAAATTCCTTTTCAAAACAAAAATTCTGCCTATGTTCCCTTTTTAATCAAAACCCCATGTGTAAGGAGAAGCGTGTTCTAGAGCAGAAGAGGCAGAGTCTTCTACTGAGGACCAACGACTCCTCCGAGAGGGATGCTCACAGAAATCGCTGCGCTGTCAGCGTGACCCATGGCAAGCGCCTCACCCGGCCGTGTTTCCCTCCTGCGGCCACACTGCAGCGTCACGTATCAGAATCCAGAAGTAGCTGGGCTCTTCCTCAGGCAGGCTGTTATTTGAGCTCCAGGAGTCTGCCAGCCCCCTGAGCATTTCAGGATTCTCCTCCCATGGTCTGGTCTCCCCACTCTGAGTGTGGGCGCTGGCTAGCGGCAGGAGATGCCCACGGAACACGTCAGAAATGCAGAATCTCAGGCCCCACCCGGACCTGCCGAATCGGGACCTGCATTCCCCAAGGTCCCGGTGACTCCTGTGTGTATTCGAGCTGGAGAAGCATCCACCATGCTGCTCAGACGTGGCCTAACAATTCTCCCAGAGACGGTCACAGAATAGATGAAATCTGTCTTAGAAAACAGCAAACCATCTGAAAGGCTACGTACTGTGTGATTCCAACTACATGGCATTCTGGAAAAAGCAAAACTATGGCGATGGTAAAACGATCAGTGGTTGCCAGGGGTTGGGGAGGGAGGGACGCGTCGTTGGAGCACCAGGGGTAGATATTTGGGGCGGTGAAGCTACTCTGCATGATTATCACGGTGGATACGCGTTGGGATACATTTGTCCAAACCCATAGAATGTACAATACCAGGAGTGAACCCTAATGTAAAACTAATAATAACGTATCAAGATTCGCTCATCAATTGTAACAAACACACCACACTAAGGCACGATGCTAATAACGGGGGAAAACAATGGAGTACCAATAGACGGATATTTGGGAACTCTCCATACTTTCTGCTCATGTTTTTGGCAAACCTAAAACTGCTCTAAAAAATAAAGTCTATCAATGACACAACAATTACAACAAACCGTTGGGGCAGCAGATACTCTCACACTTTGGGGTGCATAAAGCTGTCTCTTAGTTGACTTTCTATTGTTTTGTCTTGCTCAGTGTGAACTGCTGCCGTCACCCTGCTTTGCGGCTGGGCGTGACTCAAACCAGTAGGGAAAGGGCTCCGAGCGTGTAAGGAGACCCATGTAGAATAGGGGCAGGGGGTAGGTGCCAGGATCCCCGAGAGCTGGGGCGTCCCCGCCAGGATTAGCACGCATCTGCCAGTGTCACCCACCATGGGTCAGCCTGGGTTCAGAGAGCCCAGGTTTAGGGAGCAAAGTAGAAAGTGATCGAACCTAAGTTGTAAGAATGTGGGAAAAACACCGGTGTAAATATTTTGTGCTCTAGTAAATCTATTAGAAAATTACTAAATCCTGGGGGAATGTGAAATACGGCACAAATTCTAAAGAACGAGTATCTAAGGTGATCTATGCATCTTATACTTTTTGTTTAAACATGAATTTAATTAAACAGAAAATCGCACCTGGCTGTGTGACTAATGATGGGAAATGGCTTTATGTTTCAGAAACCACCTCCAGCAACAAGAGCGTATTCGACATTAGTGCGACGACTCGACGCAGTGGGGAATTCATGATTTCTGTTTACGTCGCAGCAGGACGCATCTAGAAATCCCGAGGTTAGGAATGGTGTTGGGGGAGGGAGTTTGGCTGTGGATATACCCTGCTCAGCACCAAGTCCTTGACAACACAACCACGTGTAAATACACAAACAGACACATGACGTGAGGTTGGTAAAAACTCTAAACGGGTATACAAAGAATGGACTGTCTTTGAGACTGACAACTGATTCAGTCTCACCATAAATCTGGTCACAAATCCTGTTCCAAAATCATTTCAGCAGGTGACAGGTTTAGAAGCATCTTGGAGCACAGTCAGCTGGGAACAAAGATGGTCGCATCCCCTCTGCAGGCTGTGTGTCCTCTCTAGTGTATTTTCAGATATTCACTCACAAGACTGTGCGCTGCCAGCCCTCGGTCCTTAGTTAATGAGGGACGTTAGGTTTTCTTTTCTGCTGGGGTCCCGGATTCCGTGTTCTTCACTGTTGCGGAGCTTGTCTGAACCTTGCTTTTCCCGATGCTTGGCTTCCTCTGTTTCTGGTTGCTGTTTTGAAGGGATTTGAGCCCCAGCATTTCACAATACTTGTTACACTGGTGCAGTGCTTTAAACTGATCGATGAAGGTCATGGAACAGTTGCCTTTAAATCCTTTGTACCTGGGAGTTTGGGTGGAAGGAAATAAAATTTTTAAAATCAGGACCCTTCACCAGTTTAAAAAGAAACATTTTAAAGGGGAAGCTAATGATGCATGAAAATATATTTATTCCTATTTTAGGCAAGAACACCCACATGGTTGACATGCTGTTATTGAGAGGACAAAAAACAAAGACCATGGACTTAAGTAAAGGCAAAGATCCACCGACACGCATGGTCAAGGCCAAGGGCCTATAATCATACGAGTGTTCCAGGATGGATTTACGCGTTGGTAGAACAGATTGTCACCTGCGTGTAAAGGGAGGGGCTCTGGGGAGCCTCCGCCCCGGACACGTCTATTAATTCCGGAAATTCCACTCATATCTTTCATTTTTTCATGTTTGTTTATTTATTTTTTCATTGATTGAGCATCAGACACTATAGGGGAATTACAAGGGGTTAATAAGCTCTGTGGTTTTTTTCTGAAGCTGCCCACCTCGCAGGGAAGACAGACACACAAACAATGACATTGTACTGTTAGGCAGTGGTGTGGAAACATAGAAAATTCCATTTTCCACACTGCCTAGTGGGTTCTAAGCTTTCATGGAGGAACAATGGCACAGGGCTTATCTGGCAGAGGGAACAGTGTGGGCAAAGGTTCAGAGGCTTGTTCTGAGCAAGAGCTGCCGCTCTGAGGAGAGAAGAGGTCAAAGGACATTTGTGAAAGGCTTCAAAGCGTTTCCCAAAATACATTCCAAGGAACAATAATCCCACAAGATGCTTTGAAACTCTGTGCTGTAGGTACTGTGAGAAATGCTGTACAATGTCTCTCCTTGTTCCTGGGATGTTCAAAATACACATCAGCTCTTTAAAGACCCTATGAAGTCTCACATTAAAGAAACCTCCTAAACTTATGCCACTCGGGGGTTCCCCAAATTATTTGGCAATGAAAATCTGGTTTTCACATAACGACTTCTTTAAAGGTCACTGAGCCTTTTTAGGGGACGTTGTAACATAACCAGATCTGTGTTTTCTGGAGAAGTTGTACTCTGAGGATGTCTACAGGGTGACCTTCTTTTCTTGGGGCAGGTGACCTTCAGCAAGCAATCTGCACAAGCACTATGGGCACACGGTCCAGCCGCCCCCCCCTTCACTGCACCAATGGAGGGACCGTCTCAGCAGTTTGTCCTTGTTTCCCCCTTGTCCAGACAAGTGCACATCAGATCGTGGTCAAGCAACTGCTCAGATGGTTCCATCTCCCTTGGAACAAAATCCAGCGCATCCCCTGGCGCACCGGCCCTCTCTGCCGTAGGTCCTGCCCACTCTGCCCTTCCTCCCTAGCGCGACAGCTCCTCCTCAGGCCTCCGTGTGAGCAACAGCCCGGCTGCCTCCATGGAAACCAACCCTGGCACTGTCTTCCCTGACAGCCACCCTGGCTGGAAAAAAGCAGAACACTAAGTTTCCTCCTTTTGCAGAAAACGAGAGGTGGGCAGAAGCACCCAACCAGGAGTCTGGTCTGGTTCTGCTGGGAAGGGCTTTCTAGAATCCCTCACACTTGCACGATTCCTATTCTAGCTGCTTCGGAAGGCACCCCAACATCAGGGTGATGTGATCCCCGAGGAAGAGAGAGCAGGGAGGGACCTGGGGGATGGAGGAGAAGCCATCATCTACTATGGGCCCATTCTCAAGGTCACCTGAGTCCTGTCCCCATGAACATGCAGGAAGCAGAGTCCATTCCTTGATACCTGAAGCCAAAACTGGAGTTGAGGACAAAGGGAGCCGAGGAGGAGGTGCCAGGGGTAAAAACATTCGTCAAGAAGGCAGGCAGAGATTGATCCACTGAACTGCGCCCCAAAGCTCTGGTTCCCAAAGGCCACCCCTGTGTTCTCTGCAGATGGGAGTCCCCAGGGCCACAGGCAGGCAGCTCGGGTGAGGGAGGAGCATGTTTTCATCGTGTGTGTACAGGCGGTGTGAGATCCCACCATTCAGAAGAGCATCTGGGCCGACGTCCTGGGCGGGGGCGAGGGTGGCAAGGCCACACTGTCAGTGTCTGGCTTGGACAGCGCTGACGGTGGGACTTTCTTCATTGACGAGCTCTGACATCCTCAGGGAGGGCGTTCCCTTCTCTGGAACATCACCCGACAGTTAGTCCCTCTCTCTCTGTCTCCTTCCCTTCCGCCTTCAAACAGGCATCTGGCTCCCTGTAGACAGACAGACAGACACACACACGCACCCCACACCTCCTTTTCCTGCCTACTATCTAGACTTTTCCTTCTGTTGACGAACTCATGGAGTCCATGGGGTTTTGCAGCACATTCCTTCCCCATCCGTGTCACCTGTTCCCATCTCGTTTGGCTTAGACCTTCCTGAAGGCACTCATAGTTTTTTTCCTGAGTCTTCAATCAGTCCTATCCCCCCTCCCCCAGCTGTTTGTGACCCCTGACCCTCCTGGCCGTCCCTGCACCTTCCCCGTCGGTCTCCCGCCTGCTGGCCACCAGCCTGTCCTTCATGGGCGAGCTTGAGTCCACCAGGCTTCTCTAGTGGTTCTCTCTGCTCAGACTTGTCTCTGAAGCTGGAGGACAAATGACAAGGAGTCCCTCTCTGAGTCCTCAGGTCCTGGGAACGGACTAGGCAGGGGATAACTAGAATCATCCTTTGTAAGACTTCCAGGCAGAGGCCAGGAGGCTGCCATGCAGCCCCTCTGTGGAGGGACTGTGTTCTGGCTGGCCGTGTGGGGCCCAGGAGACCCCCAACACACACTGAGAGCTGTAGCAGTGGCAGCCTCGCCACAGTTGTGGAAATGATCACTTTGTGGCCTCCAGACTTCCTCGATGGCAAACACTGGCCAAATAAATAGGCCAAATGACTCTGCAGTAGAATGTCTGGATCAGATTGAAATGGGATGCAGCCTGCCCTCCAAGGTAGATGACAATGGCAGCAGCCCGGGAAAACAGGTATTTGGGATGGAAAAGTGACTTTCTCGGGTCCATTATGCCTGTGAGAATGGCCCTCTGATTCCTGGCACTAGGTAGCCAGTCCAGATGTTTGGTGTTCCACAGGGACACAGGCCTTGCTGTGAGACACACTTAGAAGATGTCAGGAAATTCTGTTCCAAGGTCCCTTTGTCACACCCCCTCAGGCAATGCTCTAAGTCGTCTGCCTGGAGTCACCAAACACATGCCTATTCTCCGGCGTGTTTCTTGAAGAGCAGATTCCATTTCTTCCCACCTGCAAGTTTGTTTCGGTCCTTCCTCTCCCAGGATGGTGGTGTCTTGACTTGTGACTGGGCGAAGCGTCCCAGGTGGCTGTTGTGCCCTCTGTCTGCCTGTGGTCACTGGGCGCACAGCCCCTCTTTTGGAGTTCAGCTTGGCCAAATGCAGGATTCTGTTTTGATCTTTCCTCTTTTTCATGGCCTGGGGGACAAGAGCTGGGCATGCAGATGCCAGTGGAACCTGCTTTCTGAAGGCCACTGTCCTCCCGTGCATCCACCTTGACACGTGGCCTCTCATCACCTCCCATTTGCCCCTTCACGGGGAATAAGTCATTCAGGCTCCCGTCAGGGTCTCCTGAATTTGGCTTCCATGTCAGGGACGCCTGGCATGTGCCACCGCCTCCTTCCTTCTTCCAAGGTAGAAAGACGCCACGCTGGCCGCCATACTGAGGGGAGTCCTTTGTGGCTGTTCATACTTTTATTTTGGTCGTGTGCTTACTGACTGGGAAGAAATCTGCTCATGGCACTTCTCCTTTTTCTACTTCAATCCCACAACTCGAGATTGGCTTTTTGGGGAGACTATGGAGGGCAAAGTGTTGGCTCTGGTGCCCTCTGGTGGCTGAATTGCAATCCCTCCACCTCCCCCAGGACCTGCCCGTGGGCTGGAAGGGGCCTGGGTTTGCAGGGCCCACGGTGACTCTGCTTCCCTGCACACTTGGCTTTAGATTGGTTTGGGGTGAATAGGTTCAATCTCCAAATCTCTGGTTATAAAATTAGGCATTTTCCCTTGTCTCCTACAGAGAACTCTAAATGGCTGAGCAATTGCAAATCAGAAATGTGTTCATGGGTCCAGTTACTCTCTTGGGTCTGTCTAGAAAATAGATTGCTGGATGTCAAGACAATCTTGTTTGCCATACTTTATAACTTGAAATTTTCATACTTGACATTCGCCCAAAGATTAAGGATGCTGAGATACAGGGCATGGATTTCCAGACACAGTCCTATCGTCGGCTCCCCAAAGGAATATGAACTACTTCTGTTTTAAGGATCATACTGCCAAGTAAAGTTGAATTAAAATGAATAAGTCATGACAGTTCTCTGTTTTCCTTATAAGATTATAGTAACTATTTTCCCCCAAATAGTATCACAACCTCTGACTTCATTAAACAAGAGAGCAAGACAAGTCGCATCCCTGGGGTGTCGGCAGCTGTAGAATGGTCCAGATGGAGACAGAAGGGAATATTTTCTTTAAAAGACACACAAGATGCTGCTGCTTATGATTGTGCCATTCTGCACAGCTGAGCACTGCCAGGCAGCAGCCTTCCGCAGAACTCGAACTCGCGACTCTCCGTTTTCATCACAAATGAACTAGGCTCCCTCGTGGGTGCTTGCGAAGAACTAAGACAACTGTGTTCAACCAACCCTTGGTTCTCCACCCCCTCGCCTGCTCTCTCAGGAAGCCCTCTGCAGTCCACAATGCTCTCCTTCCTTCCTTCCCACCTGGACTCCTCCTGTCTGCAAAATGCCTTTGAACTTGAGCCCTTTCCAAGTCTGTCGCCATTGCTCAGCTCCCTTTCGCAGCTTTGCTGTTCACTGGAGAGCTGCTTCAGCGGAACCTCACCTCCCAGCACTGAGGATCCGCCTCTGTAGCTTGGGGTGCTGGCCTGTGCCCCTGACTTCAGTAAGGACTTCCTGACTCCAGCTGCCCCGTGCCCCATGCCGCCTCCTCACCCATGAAGTGAGAAGGCTGGACAGGGTGGTTGGTCTTCACTCCAGAACAGAGGGGTCCCAGGAGCCTCGAAAGAGGCCTCCCACCACCCCTTACCCTCTGATTGGAGTTCCCCCTTTCGTCAATTTTTCAAACGGTGATTCTAAGATATATTGCTTCGGAGAAAAATATGTTGCTTAAAAGATAAAGTTTAAAGAAAAGTAAAATAAAAAAACCAAAAAACAATTGACGAGAAGATCTAATATCCCTTCCAAAGCTCTCAAACACTTCCGAATTCCCTCCTGTCCCAGCTCCTGCCCCCGGCCTGTCCTTGGGCGGGAAGGCAGTGAGTGAGTAACACTTTACAGATGCATTTTGCACTGGGCTCCAGCCATCAGCTCTTCTAATGGGTCTTGGGCAACTGTCCCAGGCCAGTTAAGTCACACTAAAGCTGAGAACAAAACCAAAGGGTTGGATTTCTTTTTAAATGAGGAGAAAAAAAAAAAGGTGCCATTTGAAGCTCCCAGTTGGTCTGGGTTCCTGGAAGCTGTTGAGATGCTTTTAAAGGATGTCTTAGATAATCATGCTCTTAAGCCCACTTAGTTTTTGGAACTTCCTGGGCAGATTTCTTCTTTGTTTTGGTAGAGAGTTGGTCTAAACAACAGTATGAAATATGCCTACTCTGGTGTCCGGCTGAGGCACAAGGAGGGAAAGGGAACTAACGTTTATCTAGCTCACACCAAGCTTCAGGGACTAGACGTAGATTCACTGGGGACCGTCGGGGCAAGCCCGAGTGTCCCATTCTGTACATTCCTGATTTCAAGAACTTGAAGGGGCATCCCACAGTTACTCAGCTGGCACAATGAGAAGCCAGGATTCAAACCAGGTCTGGTGGTGTCTGCATTTGCAATGTCCTGTGGGGGACACGGAATTTGGAAAGGGAGGCTCCATTTGGGAAGTCCTTCTGGAGCCCAGAGGCCATCGTAAATAGGGCACCGTCTAATTTATCTTCTACATGGGGACACTTTTCCAGGGCAATTGCTAAACTGGATGGGATGTAAGATGGTACTACCATGGGGAAACTGGGATACGCGGACATCCTTCCCATCAGGGTGGCTAGACAAACCCCCAAGTCACCTAGAGGCAAGGCTACGACCAGGAGAAACAGAAGTCAGAGGCAGGGCTGGGATTTGGATGAAGCTTCCCCCTAAAAGCCCCATCCATGCTCCCCACGACAGCACAGCCCCCCCGTGCGCTCTTCCACAAGGCCAAGACTGTACCAAATTCCCTGACGCATACAGCAGTCAGGACTCTGCTCAGCACTGCGGGAGAAGCCTGAGACAGTTCCCACATAGAACTTTCTCGTCCCTGAGCCACAGCAGGGAAAATATCCAAGTTGCCCCTTGGTTCCAAAACCAAATTGGAAGCTTTGTACAACCAGTGAGAACTTCACGCATCAGACGCATCCATCTGGAGGTTACAAGAAAGAGTGATCTCTTTCCACTTGTTTCAACTCCCTCCACTTCTCGCTGTCCTTCCTTAAAGCTGACAGTGAGCATGTTTGTCAGAGCGTTGCTGATGCTCATGGTCTGAAATAACCAGAGAGCTTGAATGGGAAGCAAGCCCCCCACTACCTCCTCCAAGTGCTCCCACACTCAGGGCCACTGTGCACCTGCCCCGATTGCCACAGGACAGAACCAGACAAATGAGGACAGCCCAGAGCCTGCTGGAACATGTCAAACTAGCCAATCCTGAGCCTGCTTACCCTGCCTCATCCATTCCTTCCTGAAGAAACCACAGCAAAGGGGCTCGCTCATATTCTCCTTTCACGTCCTCTGTCTCTTGGCTGACCCAGTGCCGCCCTGCGAGGCCCCTAGTGGCGTGGCGCACCCCCTCCTCCCGGGATCTGTGAGTGACACACTTATCTTTTCAATGGTAATTGTCTCCCCATCTGTTGGTCTTACTATCCCTAATGATAATAAAGCCTACATTTTAATACAGAAGCCGTCCCCTCCAGAAGCCATGTGCCCTCCTTCCCTCCTCCGTGCAGATGGCCTCAGTATGTGGGAAGAGCGGAAGTGGGCAGAGGCAATGGTAGCGCCAGCACAGAACTTCATTTTCACCAAGAACCACAATGGCTGCTTTCTCCCCAGTGGGGATCAAGTAAAGAAGTGAGAGGGGCAGTTTGTAAACAAGATACCCCAGTAAAAAAAGCTATCATCGGCTGGGCACGGTGGCTCACACCTGTAATCCTAGCTCTCTGGGAGGCCGAGGCGGGCGGATTGTTTGAGCTCAGGAGTTCGAGACCAGCCTGAGAAAGAGCGAGACCCCGTCTCTACTAAAAAAAAAAAAAAAAAATTAGAAGTTAATTGGACAACTAAAAATATATAGAAAAAATTAGCCGGGCATGGTGGCGCATGCCTGTAGTCCCAGCTACTCGGGAAGCTGAGGCAGGAGGATCACCTGAGCCCAGGAGTCTGAGGTTGCTGTGAGCTAGGCTGACACCATGGCACTCTACGCAGGGCAACACAGTAAGACTCTATCTCCAAAAAAAGAAAAAGCTATCATCCGATCACCTTGGCACACCTCACACTGAGAAAAACAACAACATAAATTAGAAAAATAAAGCCATCGATAACGATGACACGTAACTAATCACAGCTTCGTGACAGCCATTTGCTCCTGTAATTATCATCATGGGAATCTGTGAGTTGCCTAAAGTACTTTTTTGGGGAAAAAAAATTTAAAATATACAAATTGAATTCACTGCACTCAATTGCAAAAAAAAATACATATTTTTCAAAGAAGCTCTTAATAGTGAAGATAATAAATGTAGAAGAATGAAATATTCCCAGTTAAAAGTCATCCCAGGAATGCTGGCATTTACCCCCATGGCACTCCTGTTAGTAATTAATCTTGAAATGCATTTGCAAGAGTTCTTGTTTGTTTCAAAGTTAGGAAACAAATGCATTTTCCTGCGAGGACAAAGTCCATAAATATTTTATGTAAGTGAGAGAAATGAATTCATCCCAAGAACATTTGTCACCCAGAGTCAGGACGAGAAATTCGCTCTGCACACCTCAGCGTGACAGCGTCTGCCTGCGGGGTGTCCGGAAGGCCAGTGTGAAATGACAAGCACTCCGTTTTTTTCTACTCACCCTTTAGCCAGCGTTGCTATGCCAACGTCAGTTAACTTCATGCCTACACCTACAGGGAGAGAGCAAAGATGGCGTTTGTGTTACTCAGGGCTCCCCCACGAGCTCTCTCCCCAGAAACGCGCCCATTTCAGCTTAGGTCTGGCCCCCCCAGTCATCAGTGAAAGAGGAAACCCTTACGCCATGGAAAGAGGGTGGGCACGGGCTGGGTGGTCAACGTCAACAGTGAGAAAGTTCCAGGCAGCGTTTGTTCAGTTTAAAGCCACACTCCAGACATGATTTCTCGTTTCCATAAAGAGAGTTTTCCCATCAAGGACGGATTTTTCTGGGTCAGCGTTAGACCCAGGAAGTTTGAGTTATATGTAGACTTTGAACGGTGGCCTGGGGACACTGATGTTTGGAACCCGTTGTCTGACCCTACACTCCCATTAAACCATGGTGGGAGGAGAGGCTACCAACACCCAAATGACGAAACAGCTATCTGAGCTTCCCACTCCGGCTCAGCAGAGAGCCATGGGCATTGCCAAGCACGGAGGAGCCTTTCTGCGGTGTCTTCCCAGCAGGAGCGGTGGGGAGAGGGCTAGGGAACTGCTGTCTTCCACCATGCAGAGGACAAGGACAGCCATCCTCTCCTGCAGTAGGCAAGAGCCACCCTCTCTCACTCTACCCCCAACCTCAGGCCACATCCTCAACCTCTCCCAGGAAGTAACGGCCCCTCCCTCATGCCCAGAGTGCAGGTGGCCTCTAGACCTTTCCAGAATCTCTGTGCTCCCACCAGGTACCAATTCTATTCCTGTCTCCCTAGGGTAGTGGCTCTGGGTACTTGCTGCAACTCAGTGGGCTTCTGCTAAGACCTTATCTGTGCAACCTAGCAACGACCTTTCATCACAGGACATGTGGGCCCATAGCACCACCCCCGATCCCGCCACTGTGTCTGCACCTGCCAGACACCAGGCCTGCGTCTGGCCGCCTCCTCTCTTGCCCCAACACTTGCGCCGCATGGGCAGGGCTCTGAGCACTGGCGTTCCCCACCTCCAGCAGGTGCCCTGCCCACAGAGGGCCCTGGCAGCCTAGAAACCGGTCTAGGATATGGGAGAAGGAAGCAGCTTCCCTCCAAAGCCATGTGTGAGGATCAGATCTGATGACAACTGAGTATTCCAGGGTTCCCTGTCCCTGTGAGCTCGATTTTCTGAGGCCCAGGAAAGGCATGCTGAAGGGTTAATGCTCTGATGCAGCAGTGTCTGCCCGGATCACGACAAAAAATACAGGACGTGCTGCTATTCAGCGTATTCAGTGTGGCTAGTGAGACGGAATCGACGAGGCCTGCCTGTCTACCGTGCACCTGTGAGCTAAATTAGACGCGGCGCGCAGGGAGAGCCAGTGAGCATTCTGAAAGCCTCTTTCACGGTTGCTAACTAATTCATCTAATTCCTTCAAAGCTGCTAACAACTCAGACATATGCAGAAATGCTTCCCATAGCTTTTATTGCAGGGACTACGCTTTTTAAAAAACCCATCAAATTGCAAAAGCCTTCTTTGGACATCCTGTTTCATGGAAAATCGTATTTAAAAATCATAGCTCTAAGCTACACAGAAGTCCAATTTTTAAAAGTCATTTCGCCGAAGGTTTTTGAACTTGGGAAATTGCTTTCCCTTGTTTCTCACGATTGCCAGCTGGCATTGACAGTTGGGAAGGACAGAATATAATTTTTTAAAAGAGACTTCTCTCTGTTTAATAATTTGCCAGCATTTCAACCAAGTTATTAAGAGTCTTTAGAGGACAATAATTTAAGTTCTAGTGTGCGGCTGTCAGACGGAGTTGGGGATAATAGTAATCCACAGGTTGTTTCTGATGGAAGGATGGAAGGAAGCGGCGTTAGAATTCATTCTCCAGGATTTGAGTTCTTGAGTTTTTTGGGTGACAGCTTCTTAGAAACTCTGGTAGTCTGACCAGTGTGCAGGTCTTAGGTTCAAATCACAGGTTGGTCTTTTACCCCGCAGACCTGCAGGACCTGGTACAATCCTATAAATAAGCCAACACAACCAGGGAGGGGATAACTTTTAAGAGTCTGAGAATATGGCAGTTGAGTTGGAGTTCGTTTTTGTTTTAATTCTAATTTCAATGTCTCAGCAAAATTATAAAAAGTAGAGATTGCTTAGAGAATGGATGAGCTACCTCACGCTGCACTGACAACGAAAAGATTTTTCCCAGCAGAAGAGGGTAAATAAACATTGTTATAAAACACTGTACCAACACATTAAATCACACACAGCATTTCCAGAGGGATGTAATATTCCACTACAGTGGTTTACCAGTTCCTGGAAGCTAAGCTGGCTGTGTGTAAAGCTCCGGGGTGTTGCTTTTCGGTAGAAAAACTATATTTAATACAAAATTAATTCTGAAGGAGAAAAGATGGGGGAAACACAATAATTGTGTAGCCAGAGTTTAAATAGAATAAATAGTGTCTAAGACAAAAATTTGCGTGTGTGTGTGTGTGTGTGTGTGTGTGTGTGTGTGGGAGGGGGCAGCGAAGTCTCTACAAAGAGTGAGCATGTATGTCTGCCTTCAGTTTGGAGATTACACCTGCAAGACTGTGATGTTTCATTTCCCAGCCGGCCTATGAGGGATCTCTCAGAGGGTGCAGGAGGATGAACACCACACACACTGGAGCCTTCTGACATCAGGAGACTCTTGGAAAGGCCAGGAAGGAAATCTCTTGCAAATGTGTTAAATTGTGGTTTAGTGGAAAGAGCTTGGAATACAGAGTCATAAAAATGTGGCTTGGAGTCTTTGACCCATCCTCTTACTAGCTGAATGACAGCAGGAAATTCAATTAGTGTCTCTAGGCCTTAGTTTTCTCATCTGCAAAATGGGGATCATAATATCTTCTTTGCAGGGTTATGATGAAGATTAAACCAGACTAACAGAAAAAAATGAGTGCATATAAAAACTGGTGAAATCCAAGTCAAGTCTGTGGTCAAGTTAATGACATTGTGCCAGTGTCAATCTCTCGGTTTCGATAATATACTATGGTTATGTGAGATGTCACCATCGGGCAAAGCTGGGTGAAGCATGCATTGTTACAAAGACTTGCGAGTCTATAATTATTTCAAAATAGGGGTTTTAAAAAAGGGGAATGCTTATTATGTGGTGATGCTGCAGTAAATGTTGTTGTAGTATCTCATTTAATCCTGACAACAACCCTGTGTGGAAATTACTGAAACAGAGAGGGAAGTGCTTTGCCCAGAGGTTAACAGTCCGGACTTGGCAGTGCAGGGAACAGAACTGAGAAGTGGTCTTGTTCTCCAACACCACGCGGTCGCTGGAGCTAGAGATCTTTGTCCAGGACAATGTCTGACATTTAGTGGGCATATAATAATACAGTTCAGATCTTTCTTAACTGCATTATTATTTGGAAAGAAAAAGAAATAGGGGACCCCTTGTGGTGGAGGCTGCTGGTGCCTTACCCGTTGCCCTCACCCTAACTATTTCTATGCGAACGGGTCCCCCTCCAGGTTCCACCACCTGCCTGAGGACTTTCTCTGATCATGATTTGCCCATGTGGCAGGTGACAAGTGCGGAGGAACGGGCTTCAGCTGGTGATCCCAGTAGCTGGTGTGAAACAGCCCCGCTGCCCCACTGAGAAGTGTGTCTACACAGGCTTCCCAGCAGACCTCAGCTCCAGCGGCCAATGTGTAATTACACACTCTGCTGGCTGCCTTCTGTTCCCTGATCGCGCATCTCCACTCCTCTACTGGTGTGTCCTGGGATGCCCTCCCATGTACGCTATTTGTACGTGAAGAATTGTCTTGGGTCTGTCTCGGGGGAAACCCTAATTGTGACCCGCCCCCTATACTTCATACAAGAAATGGTATTCCTAAAAAATTTCTGTATATTTTGAAAACACACTGAATAGTTCAGCAGAGGAGCTTAAAATCTAAGGCACTCTAAAGACCATGTCACCTATTAAAAATGAAATACTATATCTTAATTTATCTTTTGGTACACCTGGATTTTCATATGTATTCCTGAGTTTGCACCTATTGAGGATGTAATAATAAAGTCAATCTCTGGCCACCTGCTGTCATGGCAAGGCATTCTTGGCATGAATTATTATTATTATTTTTTTTTTTTTTGAGACAGAGTCTCACTCTATTGCCCGGGCTAGAGTGTCATAGCATCAGCCTAGCTCACAGCAACCTCAGACTTCTGGGCTCAAGCAATCCTCCTGCCTCAGCCTCCCGAGTAGCTGGGAGTACAGGCATGCGCCACCATGCCTGGCTAATTTTTTCTATGTATTTTTAGTTGTCCAGCCAATTTCTTTCCATTTTTTTAGTAGAGACAGGGTCTCGCTCTTGCTCAGGCTGGTCTCGAACTCCTGAGCTCAAACAATCCGCCTGCCTCAGCCTTCCAGAATGCTAGGAGTACAGGTGTGAGCCACCGCGTCCAGCCCATTTTGGCATGAATTATTAAAATGAACCTTATGATGCCATCTGGCTGGTCATTTCTGGCTCCTTGGTCAAACCTTGTTTCTGATGAGAGATTAGGAACATCTTCTGAAGGTCAAGGTGCTTGTAGGCGCCCAGCAGACCTCTCCTTCCCTTCCCCCCAGGAACATCCCAGGCCCACAGCGTCCCTGGAGCCCAGGTCAAGCTCCTCACCCTGCATGTCCGTGACCAGGAGGCAGCCACTTGTCTTCTGGTAGACCCAGTGCTGGAAGGTACAACATTTCTGACCAGCTTCTGATTCTCTCCTCAAGAAGTTTATTTCCTTCCCATCCCGGATGGAATACTTCACAAATTCTCCAATCAGCTCCTCCTCCACTGTCGCATAAGGGATGTTGTTCTCAGGCCGATGGATAAGAAAAATAGGAATGATCCTGGCAGGAGAGAGAACACCGGTGCACAGGCTCTCAGGGAGGAAGGAAGCCTTCTACCTGGAGCCGCGTGGAGCTGCAGAATCAATCCCCATGTCCCGTTAGGTTTAAAGATCTGCCCAATGATTATGCAATGAATAAGAAGATATGTTTCTATTTTTTATTTGTTCTTAAAAATTCCTCCTTGGGATGGAGTTTAATTGTTCGTGTAGAAGTGAATGACTTTATTATAGTCATATCTTAATGATCCATTGGGCAATGACTATAATGCACCTATCTACCCCTCCTTCCATCTATCCACCCATCCATGCATTCATCCTTCTTTTCTTCCTTCCATCCACTCATCCATCCGTTTATCCTTCTTTCTTTTCATTCAGCCAACAAGTATTACTCAGTGGCCTCTATGTGTCAGATGCTCTTGCAGAAGCGATTCCTCGAAACAGCAGTGAAGAAAACAAAGCTCTGCTCTTGTGGGTCTTATGTTTAAATGCGGGAGACAGACAATAAACACGTGGGTGTGTGGTGCTCAGTGCCAGGGGGAAAGATCAAGCAGTGAACAGAAGATAGGCAGCACCGGGGTGGGGAGGGGCTGGAGTTCTATTTAGGGGGTCCGAGAATTCCTTGTTAATGAGTGAGGAACATCTGAGCAGAGGCCTGTAGGGATCGAGGGGAGCCGCGAGGATGTCCGTGGCAAGAGCGTTCCAGGCAGGAGGAACAGCAAGTGGAAAAGGCTCTGGGCAGCAGCACTTGCCGTACGGTGGGGGTGCAGTGAGCCAGGGGAGAATGGGACAGTGCCGGGACTGAGAGGCAGGGAGGGGACAGGAAGCCTGGCTTCGGGGGACCTGGGAGGCCACTCGAAAAACTCTGCCCTTCCCATCAAGCTGGATGAGAAGCCCTTGGAGGGTCTCGGGCAAGGGGAGGAGGTGCTCGGGCCTCCGTGTTACGAGGTCGCTGCCCTCTGTGCGGAACATGCAGGGTGGGGCGAGAGCAGAGCAGGGAGACAGGCAGGAGGCCGCGCGGTACGATGGCAGCGGGAAGTGGAGCGGGGACCAGAGCAGGCACTGGATGGGTTCTGCGGTGTTAATGCGTTCACTGTCATGTCACCCTAGGGGATTATTTCCTACCTCCTCCTCTGGCCCCGGATCACCCACCTCTCTTCCCCAGCCCCACTCTCTTCCATCAATATTTCCCCTGCAGAATCATTCCCAAGGGTGAGCAACACGCTGTGATAACCCTACACAGCCCACTCCAACTACCGACTCATGCTCACCTCGCAACTCACATCACGTGCAGACCCACCGCCTCCAATCCCTCCCCTCCCCCTTCTCTCTTGAGCATCTCAAAGGAGCCCTCCCCCTAGAGAGGCTTCTGTCCAGAGCACCACGACCAGCACGTTGCTCAGCCCTGGCTGTGCTTGCTCTCAGCAACTCTGGATACACCCAATCTCTCACTTCTTTCTGCAAAACCATCCCTTGGCTTCCGGTGGCCACTCCCTCTCGGCTTTCCTCTGCCTCTCCAGCTACTTCTTCTCTGTCTCCTTTGCTGGTTCCTCACCCTCTCCCCAAACTTTAGGCTCTGGCCTGCCCCGGGACAGTGCTTCTCTCTGCACATACCCCCTAGTGACCTTCTTGCTTTAAATGCCATTCGTATGCCGACAGCATCCAAGCTTGTACCTCCAGCCCAGCCCTCTCCCCTGAGTTCCCGACCCGCACGCCCAGCAGCCAACCCACCCCTCCACGCCAGGTCTAACGGGCATCTCAAATGCAACATGGCAAAAAATGAAGAACTCATTTTTCCCAGCCTCCCACATCAGTTAGGGCCCTAATGTAGGCCCCTAACTGACATGTGTTTAAGAAAGTAGACTTCTGGGAGGGGCCAAGTGGCCAGAGAGATGATGACCGAGTGGCCACAGCAGAGTCACATGCATCCAAAGACAGTGATGGCCGCCCTGGGTAGGGGTTGGGGTAGGGGATGATGGTCGATGTCTATTTTCTTTGTAAAGCCCACAAAGAGCTCTTCAATGAAAATGCCTCGAAAGTGGCATAGGTTTTGAGTCAGGATCTTTAAAGGTAACCATGTAGACCAAAACTTAAGAAAAGCCATGAGGGCAGCAGAGCTGGGAGGTGGGGCTCCCCACTGCCAATGTGACCTCCCTCTCTCTTTGAAAATACTGTAAAAAATATTGTTATTTCTTTCTCAGCGGGAACTACAGTCACTAGACCACCTTTCCCAGTGTAATGAGCACGCGAGGCCTCTCCCACGACGGAGGGAAGGCTTGGGCCGGGCCTCGGGCTCTGGACTGCCACCCACACACCAGCCTGGGGCCAGGCCCCACCGCCCACTTGCTCTCCCACCGTGACAGCTGAGTGTGTTCTCCCAGAGCATGGACCTGCGCTTCTCCACCTGCTGGGCCTTCTCCCGGAGGTGAGCTGAAGGCTCCACCTCAACTTGAGTCAAAGGTGGTTGGAAAAACGTTATTTTTTCTTAAAACAAATACATCGAGGAAAGAAGGATATAAAATTCAAAAGAATGTAAAAGATATAAAGTGGAACAGTTCAAAGAAAGGACCTTGCAGGCCAGCTACCGTGGACTAAGCTCCCAGGCCTTTGAAAGCACTTATTATGCCCTCTGCCTTCCGCGAGAATGTCCTCGAGAGAGTGTGAGAATCCCCCGCTGCTCGGATGAGGACACGGAAGCTTGAATCTGGACCAGATCCAAGTCCTTCTAGAACCTTGTCAATAGACAAGAAGCAGGCAGCCCTTCCGACACCAGCGCCCCCTGATGGCCACTTATGCCAGCGTCATTTGAAGCATTGTTTCTAGTTTTTAAATAGAAGCTGTTTGTGTCACATTAAAGAAATTTCAAGTATCAGCCGGATGGGAGTGGGCATGTTTGGGGCTGTGGGCCTTTGCCTGCACCCCTGAAATCGGCCTGGCCACCAAGCCTCCCTTTGTAATGCTTTGTAATCTTTGCAGAATTTGGCACATTCTGGTTTCCTCCTGAGGACCCTCTGAGGACCCCTTGAGGTCCCCCTCTGCCCACTGACCCTTGGAGCACAAAGGTTCTCAACTCGCCTGGGTTCTTATCAATTTTGCAGCCCTGTGGAGGAAGAAATGCAGAAACTGGGACTGGGCATCATTCAGGTTCTTAATGAGGCCCGCTTCTGCTCAGTGGGACGCCATTTGCATAGACAATGGGACTGTATTGATATTCATGAATTCAAAAATAGCAGCTACCCAAGCAGGGAGTGTTTTCTTTCCAAGACCCCACAAGCCCCACAAAAGAGAACTTCTCCAAGCCTGCTTCAGTGTCTGGAAATAAACATGGGGGTCGTTGCAGGGGGCTCTCTGTTCTCCCCTGGACATGTGGGCTTTCAGAGGAGGCTGGGAATGTGCAGGGCAGGTGTGTGTGTGTGTGTGTGTGTGCTCTGGCTGTGGGATCCTCTGAACATGGAGTCCGGTCCAGATGCCCTTCTGAGGACCCTACCCCTCCATATACTGCCATCATTCGTGTGGTCACAAATTCTCCCCTTGCAAGGCAGGGAAAGGTGTTTGAGATAGAAAAGTGTCCTGATCTACCTCCAGGAGAGTGACCTACTTACTGTGACGGCAACGAAGCTGATTCATCAGCCCCTGCATCCCTCACTTGCCCAGGCTCTTTCCAAGTCCCGAGATCAATCTCGATGTTCATAATTTTGTGTTCTTTTCCTTAGAAAGGGCCCCAGATTATGTAGGAGTCAAGCCACACAAAGCTTGGTTCTGTCCCTGCAGGAGGGCGCCGTGGCTCTGTGTGTGGTGAGATTGATTAGTGGGTTCAATCTTTTCTTCCCTCAAGGAAGTTAAGAAGACGGAGACTGGGAAGAGGAGCGGTTGACAAGAAAGAGCAGAGGCCGACTTCTTCCAACATGACACCCTAACTCGGTCCAAATGGCTGGCTCTGTGTAGTGAACCGAAAAGCAACTGTAAGTGCTTTTTCTTTACATTACATTAATTTTTCTTGACGTTGCTGAGAAGTATTTGTGTACTAAATAAGCTTGTGAAACATTTCTTGACAAAGAGCAGAATGTATTAGACTTTATACATAGTCTACCCAGTATACCACCTAAAGAACAGTATTTTTCCCATTTTGGAGTTAACAGGGCCATGCAGACAAGAATTCCTTCCTTCTTTCCTCTCCCAGTTCTTACTAATAAACAGCTGCTCTGTCTGAAATTTCCAATGTGCACTGGCAAAGCTCTTTCTTTGTCCACTTATGCATGCAAATATGCTCTAAGGCAGACAAACAGAACCATAAACACAAGCTCCAGACTCCCTAAAATTTGCTGGGGCCAATAAACATTTTGGTGATGAGTGGATAAAAGTGATCAGTGCAACTTAGCTCTGGAGGATTCCAGGAAGTGGGTACTACGTTACCATGTTCCTGATCACCCAATCCACTCTTCCCTGACACGTTGCCACATCTTATTTTCTTCATAGGACTAATTGTATTGTGATATTCTCTTATATTTGCTTATCGTTTAGACAATATAATATCCATGAGAGTACATACCTTTTCTATTTAACATGGTAGATTCATTTATTGAATGAATTAATCCACATGCTCACCCATCCATCCATACATACATCCATTGATTCAAAGAATATTTATCAAGTATCCCTCTGCAAATCTCTGGACAGACAGCAAGGGGCAGGAGAGCAGCCAGGTGAGCCCTCACGGAATTTACAGACGGACAGATCCACTGAATCACGTGTCCTGGTCCTTCTCACACTCTCATCCCTCCAGGTCCCCAAGTCCCCAGCAAGTCAGGGAGGTAACACAAGACAGAGTAAACGCACTTACTCGGGCACTTCTCCGAAGCCCTCCAGAGGCTGTGCTTCAGCCGCGTAGATCTTGGCATAGTAGCGAGCAGTGTTTTGAACGTAGCATTCCTGTATCATCCAAACACATGGGGAATGCAAGTGGTCAGAAGAAAGTCAGACAGGACGTTGCCTGAGAAGACTATTTGGGAGATTTCCCAATACAGGTCAAGCCAATGGATTCCCAAACCCACCCCCTTGTTGGGGTCACAGGAACAATAATTAGTGCCACCTAGAGTTGGCCACTTACAGAGGAGCTCTGAGAGGTGAAGGAATTAGCCAGGTGAGGGTCAAGTGGTCTCCAGGGGCAGGTGTCCCTGAACTATATATAACATTTCTAGAACCAGCACGGCTGAAATTCACCCCCGAGCTTAGGGCACTGGCCCCTCATGGCCACATCAGATAACACTCGGGGCCCTGCTGGGTTTCCTGTGAGGTCGCCCATCGTGATTCCTTTTCCAAGGTGTAACAGGAGCAGTAAATAACACCTTGACAAGGTTTCTGGCTTGGGAAGAGCTCAGTAGATTTTGCTTCCTACTCTGCGGGGCCTATCTGGGCGGAATTCTGATGGGAGATTTTCCAGGACTGGGTCATACTTGAGGTTGAAGGAATACTCAGGGAAAGAAAAATGAAAGACGGGTATATTCGGAGGAGAAAGGAATGCAACTGGCAAAATTCTGTACTTTGGGCAGAGTACAAAGTCCTACATAACACTGTCACAGGGTCATGATGCTTAATGCTTGACAATACCCGAGAGGTTCATCTAAGTTTCACCTATGAATATTAAAGGTAAAAATTTTAAAAGAGAAGGTCGCTTGTGAAAAAACTTGACCCAACTCTCCTGATGGCCTCACCAATGTTGACGTCAAAAGTGAAATACAGGCATCCAGCGGGAGGGGGAGCAGGGAGAGAAGCTAACGCACTCCACGTCTCCCTTCGCACCTCCAGCGTTCTGTGATTCAGTAGCACCGAGGGGGGAAGCTTAGCTGGGGACCTGAGTCGATTTCTCTTCATCATTTATAGGTTGACATTAAGCCAAACTCAGGAAGGCAGGAAACAAAACAAACGCTGACTCTTCTGAATGTACTCCACCCTTCCTCCCCTCCAGAAAACAAACCAAAACACTCCAGAAACTTGTGCTGATTTTTTCTGTCCTTGGGGATCCTTGGGGACCCTGGCATCCAGTGTAGCTTAAAACCTCCACTTTCCACATCATCCTACGTCCAGGTAGATTCAACCCTCCCCTCTCCCCCCACCTCCTGGGATCTCATCGCGCTTCTCAGGAAGAGAAATGATTACATCTGGGGTCAGATCTGGGGAGGCATCCCCAGGCATTGGCAGAGCCTCAACTAGCTGGTACGAGGCCAGGAGATCGCTCCTGAGAACTAAGAAGTGATTTTCAACATCCATCCTTACTCCAGGGGCACCCTGATAACCACAGCCCAAAGGAAGGAAAACACCCTTGTGGGGGCACTCCCACTAATTCTGAGTCAGATTTTCATCTCACGTTGCCACGAGTCTCTCTCACACCAAAAGTGACACCTTTTGGGCAGAGGGGCCCACCTGGGCGGCGAGTCTGTAGTTCCTCTGGACGAGCTCTTCGTTGTTCCTGGTCCCGTAGGCCACGGCGTTGTGCACCTTGAGCACGCAGGCGTGGCCAGGCTTGAAGACAGGCGTGAGTCCCCGCATCACCTTGCTGCGGAAGGCTTTGCGGTGGACCCCTTCTCCGAAATGCAGCTCCTCTGTGGCAATCTGGCCCCGCAGGCGGCCCCCAAAGTACCTGTCGTTGAGGAAGTCTTCTTTGAAGATGAGCTGGCTGAATTCAATCTCTTCACATCCTGAAACACAGCACAGCTTTGGTTGGACAGAATATCCCCCAGCCCTGCTCTTTGGCTAATGCCACACCGGGAGGGTTCCCACACGGGGACAGCGACAACCTGCAGAACCTAGAGGGACAAGCCATGGTGAACTACCAACAGAGGCACAGCTAACAGAAGAGGTGGGTGGGGTGGTGAGGAGGAGACAGGTCACTGAATGGGGTTGTGGGAAGATCAGTTTGAGGCCTCAATGGATCAGACTTTGGAGCAAAACTGAGAGGCTAGGGAAAGAATTCTAGAGAGATCTGGAAAAATATAAGCAGAACCATGCAGGGTAACAAAAGGCAAGTTATTAATTAAAAGACGGGTAAAGTGCAGAAGAGAAAAGACCAATGATGTGATCTGTTAGTATTGTAGCAACCTTTTTTTCTTTGCCTCTCTGAAGCCTTTTTAGGTAATTTTTTTCTAATCACACCCCCATGAAATTTTAATACCACAGATATACTATATATCTGTTTATGTACTATATATATATCTGTTCATTATATACAAAAAAAGTAAGTTATTTTTTGCCTCCCAAATACTAATTTTGTCCCCCTTGGGGAGCATGTGATAGACACAAGAAACAAGTAGGCAATAAACAAAACAAAACAAAAAAATAAATTGTCTTTGAAGAGAAATTGAAAAAGGCTAGAATTATTCAGGATTTATCTGTAAAAAGAAAAAACGTAGAATTACTTTCTGAGTTTTCTGGCAGCTGTTTTTTTTTCAGAGTTGATTCTACTCGTGTTTTAGATGGCAATGAATTCCATCAGGATGTTCCATTTCAAATCGGAGATGATCGAATCAGACTTCTGATTCACAGAGACAAGAAGAAAAGATGGCTTTCAACGAAATAAAATTTGTTTAGATTTTTAAAAATTCCTTCCAATCCTCAAAGTTGATGAAAACTGATATCTTCTTGAGCATTTAAAAAAAGAAAGAAATCACGGGTCATGTGAAAATCCTACTTCACATTTCTACATAGAACATTTAGAGAAATAGTTCTCTTCTTTTCGAAGTGTTTTCAAATCATGTGATTGAAGAGCAGTCCGTGACTGACACTAGCTACTAAAACTACAGGGAAACTGAAACTATTCTGAAAAGGCATTGACCAAGTTTTAGGCCTAGTTACTACCAGAAAGAAAGAAAGGGAGAAGGCGGGAGTTTCAAATAGAAAAACTGGGTGAAGATCTAGAAGCTGCCGGAAGAAAGAGGGTGTTCAGGAAGATGCTCCAAATATTGTCACAAAGGCTAGCAGACGACTGTGGGAGCCCTCCATATGTCACCGCACATCTGCCTCTTTGGCTAGAGGATTGCTGAGCTGAAGGCAGTTAAGACAAAGGAGATACAAGAAAGCTCTCTGCCCTCCCTCTGATTGCCTAAGATCAGGACGTGAATTTATGAAAACAATAGGTATCCCCACTCCCTTTTCTACCAAGGAGAACAAAGATTAGCCCCCGAAGACAATTTTAGATCTTTTGGGCCTAGAGTTGGTATCAGAGGAATCTACGTGAACGAGCCTTACCAACTATTTTCTATCTGCCATTTATTTGCCCTCCCGCAAGTTGCCACCCCTAGAGACTCAAAGTCCTTCCCTCTGTCTACACTTCTCTTCTTTGTTGAAGATGCTATGTAAGTTGGAATTCAAAACCACTTCTTAGAGAACTCCGCATTCCCTGGGTGTCCCACACGTACATATGAAATATACATGTTAATAAACTTCTTTTTTTCTCTCATTAATCTTCTTTCGTTACAGGGATCTGTTCCAACTAAGAACTTACGGGAGTTGAAGCAAAAATTATTTTTCTTCCCCTACAACTGCTACTTAGTAACTTGGTCTGGGTTTCTGGAGAGAATTGGGGTGGTAGCTACAGAAACACAGGCAAAGGAAACATTTTCTCAGTTAAATTTTCAGGCAATAGTTGTCTCACAGATTTTAAGTAATAGAACCAGAAAAAACTTTTAATTTATGGAGAAAAGTATAGTTTTATTTTTTTAATAGTTAAACTAAAATTTAGATGAGAAAATAGATGAGGGAATGCTTTTTATATAACCCAGACTTTCTCAGTTCTAGTTACATGATTAACAATTGGCCTCTATACCACTTAAAGAATACAGGAAATATCTTATGTACATACACCAGAGCCCATTAAATGTGAGACATAGACACCACATCCTGTTTTCCTTCAAAATCCCCAAATTTCTACAATTTAATTATTAAAAGTAAAAAGTTTATACATTTTATGCTTTTTAAAATTCATCAAATTTAATCAACTACAGACGAAAGTTGGCCCAGAAATAGAAAGGAAAATGTTTTTGTGCAGTATTACATGTGGTAGAATGAACAATTCTGTCTACAATTTCCAACAAAATGTTTATTTAACAAAGATAAAACCATGAAAGAAAAAAATAATAAATCTTAGGACTGTTCTTTGTCTCTCAAAAGTCCTGTGGGGAAAGAGCTGGGGTTTTAGGTGGAAAGTTCCAAGCTGAAACTCGTCCATCAGGCCTTCCTTTGCAGAGGAAGCAGGTATTACCCCTGCAACTTTGCAAAAATCTACAAGGATCTGCTGTCCAAAACTGTCTTCTGGAGTCACCTTAGAGCTTGGACTTCTTTTAAAGTGAGAGATGCCAGTAAGAATTAGTCCTATAGACTAATTTCTTTTCTGGTAAGAGGGACTCAGGTAACAGGAACCCCAAGCACCCGAGGGGAGGCCCGGGAAAGACAGGAGTGTGGCAGTTCAAATCTCAGGCTGTGAAGGTGAGATTTTCTCTGAAGCTTTGCAGACTCACCCACTGCCAGGACTCACACTGCAAGCTGCCCACGGTACCTGAGAGGGGCAGTTCCGTGCAAAAGAACCAGGAAAGACTCATTGGAATCCACTAAACAGTCTTGTGCAAATGGGTGTTGGCAAATCGGAACATCTCTCTAAAGGGCTATGCTATCCCCGTAAGTTATAAAATCTGAATTGCAGCCTCACAGAGAAACCGCGTGCACACCTGCAGTTGCTGGTGACAAGGACTGCTCTGAGGCAGAGAAAAACCACCCATGAACATATTCATAAAATGCAATAACATTATTAAGTCAGGCTGGCTTGTGTTTCATTTGGTCCATCACTCATTTCTAGCTTTCCCATGAGCTTGGGTTTATTCGTGTTTTAATTAGAGAGCAACTTATAAATGTTATGTGTTCCTCCTATAGAGAGTCAAATGAATGAAGTGTTTAGGGAGAGATTCTTTTGAATAAAAAAGTGATTAAAAGTTATTTTAAGCATCATCATCTGAAGGTACCAGGGTAGGGAGAGGCCAGATATGGCCTCCTCAGCCTGGCAAGTCAGTGAAACTGGAACCCCAGTCACAGTGGGGTCAGAGGATAGGAGAAGGTGATGTCACCAGGCTCAGACCCAGACTCGATGGTGGGAGTCACTGGGCTGCAGCGGTGGCACCATTTCCACCAGGTGGCCACTAGCTTATCCACACCAGGGTCTCACTTTCGATTGGTAAAACCCGTGATTAATAAGTTCATGCAAACCCAAATTAGTAAAGTCACAGCACGTATCTGAGATGTGAATGCCAATCGATGCTAAGAAGCTGAGGAAACAGAGAATCGTGAGAGGCATTTTGTTTTCTGAAGTATAAGAAGGAAAGGGAGTCTTTTTCTTATTTCGACTTTTGGGGAGATGGGAGCGGAAATGGGGGAAAGACTTTAAATTATAGCACAAGTACATTACACACTAAAGGTAGGGATTTAGCATTTGTGTGCGTTTATAAAGAGTTTGTATTTTAAGTTTATTATTTTGGATAAATACTACCGCATTTGCTAAACCATTTACAAGTCAAGATCTCAATTTCTTGCTTTTAATGTACGGGATGTCGGTGCATCTCGTTTACTTTCATTGCCTGTTTTCGCAGAGATTTCAGGTATTGTGTTTTAAAAATCAGCACATGTGGCAAATCTTTAAGAGGCTGACTCAATTTAATTGTCAGAGTCTTATCCATTTCCTTCCTAAAACTGACCGAGGGTCCTACCCTTTGCTAAAAATTGTGGTAACGTGGGGTTAAGACAGGACCGCAGCGGTGTGCGGGGCCGGTGTGCTCCGGCTGCTGAGAACTGGTTACGGGCACCTCTTCCCAGTGCCGCAATTTGTGATGTCACGTTGGCAGTTTAAAATTGGCCACACTGAGTATTTACGCCACGGAAACTGGAAAACTCTACAAATTCCCCAAGCCCCAGCAGGTTGTTAAATATTTATACCTGCACACCACTGAGTAGGGATGGGCATGGGTGGGTGACTCATTTTCCCTAAGAGGGAATCCATGGAAAGCCTGGATTCCACCAAACTGTGGACAGCTCAGCTGAGTTGCCACCCAGGGGCAGCCTGAGTGTTCGGGAGCCGCTGTGAGGCTGTTGCTGCCCCAAGTGTCAAAGCAGAAAAACGCAGCTTGATTTTCATCAAGACGCAAATGAATGCAGTTGCTCTCCAGACACTGGCTGTCTTTGGGAATCTGCTCAGCTAGTCCAACTGAAAAAAAAAAATGTTGAGGAAACAAAACCTGCTGTATAAGTGCCAGAGGCTGAAAAACCCCACACAGAAGGGGTGAACGCAAGTCTGACGCTTAAAAGAAAAAGTCACATCAAACTCCCCCTCCCCGTGTTCCCCCAAACCACACCGCTACAGTCTGATCTCTGTCGTAAATGATACCCTCTGGGTGTTCGCAGCCTAACAGAATTACAGCAGGAGCAGGGCCCTTCCTACCACGTTGAAATGGCCCGTGAATTGTCATTTACTGCTCAGCCATGCCACCACTCTCTCCTACTTGGTTGGAAGAGCTATTTCATGCTTTCTGGTACGCCCACATCCTCTGCAGCCCAACCCAAACTGGCTTACCTTTAGTATCCTGGTGACTCGAAAGCTGTTTGAGAACTAGAAGAAGACAAGAGAACGGCTTCAGTGGAAATATCCCTTCTGAACTGGTCGGGGTAGTGGTTTCCATTGGAAATCGAAAAGCTGCAGTTTACCTTCAGCCGTGAGGTTGAATTCAGCAGTCACTTTTCCATAACTGTTCTTGATGCAGCAATAGTAGAGGCCCTGGTCCTTCTGACTGGCTTGAACGATGGCAAAGGAAACCGTGGAATTGTCCCCTGCACTGCAACGGGGAACATTAACATCGGCACACGTCACCATGCTGAAGTTGCATTTTTCTCTAATACACATAAGGGGAAAGAGGCTAATGCCTCCCTGCCCTCATGTTTGCAGCTGTTTAAGTACTTTATCCATAGGGGAGAGTCATTGCCTTTTAACTAACACCCTTACTCCAATATGCTGCATGAATACACAGAAACATTCGGGAGGTTTAACTGCCATTAGTAAAGCAAAGAATTGGAATTGTGAATTCTAGGAGCTGTTGTTAATGTTTCTGCTCAGAACTTCCCCAGTTATATAACTAATCCAGGTGTCCTGTGCTCGAAGGAAATCTCATAACTTCTAACCCAAACCTAAACACAGATACAATAAAAGACAAGAGAAAGAGGTTCTTTGCTTTATACTATATAAAGATTCATGACTGAGGGCTCTTTTTAATGGCATACTGTACTCCCCTAGTGAACATCATTCATCCATCCATTCACCCACCCAGTAGTAGTAGGTTCCAGTCACTGTGCTACGAAAACAAAAACTGGTAGTGGTGGTGGTGATCGTGATGACGAAAATGGCTAATGTGTACTGAGCACTTGGTCTGTACCAGGCATTGTGCTAAATCACTTACGGGTCTATTTCATGTTGTCCTCAGAACAACCTAATGAGAGAAGTACGATTACTGTTCCCAGTTCACAGATGAGGAAACTGAGTCATAGAGAGATTTAAACAAATGATCTTGACTTCGTTAAGCTGCCTTCCCATGTAAATGATGGTTCCTGCCCTCAAACCTGGGATAATTTGAATTATGGTTAAAGCCACAACCTTTATTTCAAAGTCTCAAACAAAAACTTACTTTGCAGCAAAAAAATGACATTCAAATATTGTTCTAGTTTTGTTCTTTACAATGAATTTTGTTTAAACATTCACCAAGATTGTGAGTATGTGTGCATGCACAGTGTATATTTCAGTTTGGGTTCGTTTCATATTTGAACAACAAAAATTCATTATCTTGAATTTGTCTCAGTTGCACATTCAAAAAAAAAATGTTCATTATTGGTTGTTTTTTCAATAGACTTTGAGTCTCCAATTTACATATGTCTCTCCCGGAACGTACCAGTGGCTTAAAACAAGGTTCACTAAATCATAACACTCCCTCCAATAATGGGGCCTCTGAACATACCTGAATGTGTCGTTAAACTGGACATGAACAAGTCCAGTTCCAAGGGAAAGATTTCTTGACAGGGCAGTAAAGCCCTGAGTGAGTCACAAAGGGGCTGGTGGCACGTCCAAGGCTCTACAGATCAGCACAGCCTGTCATTGAGAGGAGCAGTCAATATCTCCCCGAAAGGCTGGGGGTTGAACTAGAAGAGTTGTCTCCTGAACATCTTCCTTCCAGCCTAGAAATTCCCTGTTGCTTGGCCCAGAACCACGGAGACCTTTCTCTGCCTCAGCTCATCACGGCCCCCCAAGCATTTCTTCTGGAAGGAATGATGTAGGGGACAGAAAGGCCTGGATTCCCTTCCTGAGGCTGACCTCAGGAGTGTTAGTTTCTCACTCTCAGCTTCCTGGTCTGTGAGATGAGAAAGAGGAAAACCACCTCAGAGAAGTTTCGTGAGGAATAACTGACACTGGCAGGTGATGCTTTAGCAAAAGCCTCATCTCGTGAGTGGTCATGAGCCGTTAGCGTGGGAGCAGGACTGTCAGAGTGCTTTCTCTGCGGACAAAAACCACCTCGGTACGTCCCAAAGAGTTCCGTTCAACATTTATTGAGTATCTGCTCTGTGCTTAATACTGGGGGATTCAATGATTAAAAAAAAAAAAAAGGCACAGTCTTTGTCCTCGAGTGTCCTCTAGTCTGGGAGAAGATGGACAAACAGAAAATACCAATGTGACTGTGAAACGTGAAAAGAAGTGATCTTGTGCCTTTTTGAACCAAGAGAAAAAACTCAGTTTCATATCCTGTTATTCTATAAGGGAAAAATATTTTGACCTTAAGGGAAGAAATGGCCATGTGCAGACAGAGCTGAACAGGAGTGGTGGCCGGCTGTGGAGACACGTGCAAAAGAAGCCTGTGCCCAGATCACAGTGACACTGCCAGGAAGGAAACCGGCTGCAGGGAGAGTGCCTAACGTGGGGACTTCTCGGAGGGACCCCGTCACCCACCACCAGCCCTAAGGAGCTGGGGGAGGCAGCACCCGCCGCACACCATCCCGTCCGGGCTGGGAAGTCCCTGGGTTGTCCTTCCTATGGCCACCCAGTGAGGTCCTACCGTCCACGCGGCCAGCTCCCCCTTCACTTGCTGCCCAGCAGGAATGATGTGACTTGTGCTCCGAGACCTTGCTTAGCTGTCAGCAGAGCCACTCCCTCTGCCCTTTCAAGAGCCTAGGGAACTCCAAGCACCTCTCTCCAGAGTGCAGAGTGGGTTCCTGGTCACCAAGCAGGTGCCGATGGCCCAGACAGCACTGGAGGGCGCCATCTTGCGCTCTCCACGGAGCCGCGACACAACACTGCTGCGCAAATGCTGGGAACAAGCTATCGTTTTCTCCTCCTTGGTTTCCTCAGAGTATGCTAATCTTGCCCTAGTCACAAGAAAGGGTCCTGACACCTCATTTCCAAACTGTTTAGGGCAGTACTCAAAACTTGGGAACAAAGGCGAGAGGATGATTGCATGTCACTGTTCAACAAGCTCACTCAAAGATTAGCTAGTTACAGGGGACTGTGTTGCTATTTCTCATTTAAATAGAACCCACTCCGACACTTTTAAGTTACATGTTAACTTGTAGGTTTCTGTGCAGTAGGAAAGATGACCCCCAAGCTCTATGACCTGTGGAACATTAACCAGTTTTCTATCTATTCGAAAATCTGTTTCCGCATTCCTTTGCCTGATTGGCCGTATAAACCTTTGTTCGGCAAATGTGCCTTTGAGGCTTTTTATCATATTACCAGTCCCCTCATTATTTAGTAAGTTCAGGAAGACCTTTGCTCTGTGTTTGCATTATATTTGAGAGATTTCAGCTCTTTGAACATCATACCCTGACAAGGCAGTGAGGTGGCTCCTAGACCGACATGGCAAAGGAAACACTCACCTGGGAGCAGGGGTGAGAGAAATTCGCTCACATTTGAAAACCCACCTGAAACAATGCAAATGGGCTCTCAAAAAAACAAAGGAGTTAGAACTGGAAAAAACAAATGGGTTCCACTAAGCCAGACGCTGTCGCCAAGAAGAAATGAAGCAAACATCACTAAGAATTTAAAGACCTTAGGCACACATTGTTAGTAAGTAGAATGTTTACTAATGACACACACTCCCTGGATAAGGTTTAGGTTTTTGTAAATACACATCAAATGGAAAAGGGAACTGCAAGATACAAGCGTCGATTCCGACCTTACAGCGAGGCTGATTAATTGAAAAATGGCTGAAAATGCTGGTTAATTGTTCTTGGCTGGACAACTTCAGAAAATAATTTAAAATGAATAAGTACTTTCTTTATAAAGCTCTAGGGAACCTCCTTGATTTAAAAATCACACCATTTCTTTTCCATTATAGTTCTTCCTAAGCCATACCTAAGACAGGCAGGGTAACAGTGACATTTTAGGCAAAGTGGTTATTATACCAGTCACGATCCAGTCATTCCCTGGAGTTATGTTAACGGAAATGAGACTATAGCTCAAGTATTGCATAGTTGATTTGGGAATTAATTTCTGGACATATGTTCCAAGCAGACACATTTGGTTTATTAACCAGAAAACTCTCAGATTTCCTCACTTTTTCAGTCTACTTGTGACAAAATTAAGGGAATAGAACACCTGCTATGACTCAGGGAGCTGACCTGGGACCCCTTCCGTGAGAAAGCAGCTTTTGAGGGTTGAGATAAGCTGGTTTCCATCAAACCAGGTGATTTGCTTCTAGATTGTGTCAGATGAAATTTGAGTTCATCAGTTCATTTAAAGAAGCATTTATGGCCACGAAGGTACTTAAGGAAGCCATTAATGGTTCATTCCACTCTGGGTATTCTTGGCAATGCTTCTCACTCTCGTCTTTCTCCTTCTCCTCCTCTCCTTTAATACCCTACGGACCCAGAAATAAACTGACTTTCCCACCTTAGAGATGGATGCCTGTCACCCTCGACAGCTGTTACTTTTTTGTAACCTCCTGAATTGTTTTTTCCTTCCGATTCACCTTCTTAGCTTTGTTTGCCTTTTGTCAGATTCATGGGAATTTATGAAACAGACAACAGACACAAGGAAAATCCACAGCCGTACAGAAGAGAGTTCCTTCATCTTAGGACCACAGAACCTCAGACTAGAATATTATTTGACATGTTCCCCTGATTTTAGAAACGTAATGCAAGGTTCTGTGACTTCCTAAGACCACAGAGCTCAGTTGGTGGCAGATGCAGGGCAAGAATCCCTCATCATTTTCCCTGTCCAGGCACCATCTTCCATTACTTACTCTTCTTGGATACTGAGGGTGTGGATCTCTGCTTCAATTTTCCTTTTCACGTCCTATAATTTATTATTTTCTTTTACAACTATGTTGTGAAATAAATAACAACTGTAAAAAAGTAACCAGGGACAGAAATCACACCTTCTCTGCACTTGGGCTATTGACTTTGAATCTTTTATCCACAAGATAGTAGAATCTTCATGAATTTCTGCAAACTGGCAGCTTAATTTTATATTTCCGGAGTGGTCAGGGAACATCTCGGCTTGGATCTTTTTCAGTAACACTGGAGCTAGAAACAAGAGATTTGCAGGTTAGTGTAGGCAAAGGCTTTCCCATTTCATCTCAATTAATTCGCACAACAATCCTAAGCAACAGGAATAATAATTATTATTCCCAAGGTGTAGATGAGAAAATTGAGTGTCTAATGGAAGATGTGGGTTGCCTAAACAGTAGGAAAAGGAACAAATCAATCTAATAGAAAACTCTCACTTCTACTACTTAAAATTCCTTGGCTGAGGTCTGTGGTGTTTAAAGTGAGATAGAACATGAGAAATTTTTTAAAAATGGGGTGAGGGTTGGGAGGATGGTAGATATCTAGTCTGTAGGACCTCAGCCAAATAAAGGTGCTTTTAAATGATTCCCAGATGATCCAGGTCAAAATCAGAGTGGAGGACTAGGGAGTACAGCAAAACCTGGACTATCCAGGTAACTGTGATTACGCCCCCAAAATGTAAAAGACCACTCAACAATAAGTTATTTGAGGAATAATATTCATCCATCTTTCCCCCTTGATCCCAGTTCTATTTGCAGAAGATAGCTTTGTGGATTGGAGTGATAACTGATATCAATCTCATTAGCAAAACAGAATGAAATAATAGAAGCAATAAGGAAACGATTCCCACCTGAGACCTTTGAAAATCGCCTCTTATTTGTATCAGCAATGAGAACTTGGCCTGCTGGGCAAATGTGTAATTAGTCAGGGCAGCCACCGGGTGGCAGCATACACATTAGAACAAGACGGAGATGGAGGACCCCACCAGGCGATCACGACCCTTGGACAGACAGCGAGATTCCTGGAAATGTGGTGAGTCTGTTACAAATTAAGTACCTTAACTCTATTGCTTTGATAGCACAAAGGTGTGTATGATTACAAAACTATACAATCCACAGCCAAGCCAAAAGGCATCAACCCTCAGGCTTTGTTAGCTCCATTGCCTCCAATTGTACTACAGTGAAATAGCCCCTGCGTTACATGAGAGAGAAAAAATACACCAGGCACTTCTTGATGGCAACCTCCGTCTGGGCTCATTGGGCCCCCCGGCTCCTGGCCAGGCCAAGGCTGTGTCCAGGGGCACAGTCTCAAACTCAGGTCTTGACCAAGCCCTCTCCTCATCTGGGCCATTTCCTCGAGGGCCTTTCAAATGCCATGTGGTGGCAGTCTTCCTGGGTGATTTGGGGTCACCCAAATGTGCCCACGGCTGCCACAGCCTGCCGTTAAGCATTGAACACAGGGAAATTGGGGGTGGAGGGAAGGGCATGCAATGGGCCGCAGAACGGAACGCTGGTCGGCAGGAGAGGCGGAGCTGGCTCGGACGAGGGGCCTTGGGGCTTTGGAAAGGACCCCGTGTGTGAGACAGAGGTGGAAATGCAGCCGATTGAGCTCAGAGAAGACCTGGCCTGCGGCTAGGTTTCTCCTCTGTGTGCATTCCGGCCAGGTGTTGAGGGAAACCGACAGCAAAGTCCCCTGGTGAACGTAATGCTTCAGTTGTGCTAAGCTTTGAATGTCAAAAAAAGGTTACTCAGTGTTTATTTCTTCCAGAATTACCCAAGCCACCCCCTTACACACACACACTCCTAACTCCTGCCCCACCAGGCCCCTGGTAGGAGGGCGTTAAATCTGTGCTCCTTTGGGGGTGGCAGGATGGGCAGACACAGTCAAGGTGTCACCCAAGGGCTCTGCGGTGTACTAGCCAGAAGCAGTGATGAGGGCTCAGGATCTTAGGAAAGCCAACACCACAAGAAGGAATGAGAACTTCCTAGGCTGGTGTCTTTTTGGTGGCAACTTTTTTTAAAAACAATAAAATTGCTGTGGCTTACACTGGAAAAATGAAACCAAAACCTCTGAGTGTCTTGCTGGTGGGGCAGATTCTTAAAGGAATTGGCCCCTAGATAGAAATCCATAATGAACAATTAGAAAGTGATATGTTAAAAGGAAAAAGCAGACCATTTTCGAGGGTGGGCCCTCTGAACGCTGCCATCCCAAAAGGTAAATGCTGGGAGAGAATCATTTCCTGTCTCTTGTCTTCACCTGTGTTGGCACATAGGGATTAGTGCACACGGCAGATTCTTATTAAATGAATACTCAGTGCACTAATTATCACAAGTCATTGGGGTCACCATGTAAGATGGCATGTCCTTAATAAATGAATAAATACGTTGGTCAAGGAGTTATTTCCCGAGTCAGGTCGAGTGCTCTTTCAGTGGAATGAGCTAGTGCTGGTTTGTAGTCAGGACAGGGAGTGGTGATCCTAGCAAACTGGGTGCCAGTGTTGCAGGCACCTGTCTCTCTGTCTCTCCCCGCAAAGGAAATCCCCCACAAGCTGCAGAAGGACTACAGGGTGAGGACCTACCCAGGTGCACTCAAAACCCGCCCTGGACTCCCACTTAGCTGCTGACTCAAGAGTAATTCAGGCCGGGCGTGGTGGCTCACGCCTGTAATCCTAGCACTCTGGGAGGCAGAGGCGGGAGGATCGCTCAAGATTAGGAGTTCAAGACCAGCCTGAACAAGAGTGAGACCCCCCCACCCCCGTCTCTACTAAAAAAAAAGTAGAAATTAGCTGGACAACTAAAACTATATGGAAAAAATTAGCTGGGTATGGTGGCGCATGCCTGTAGTCCTAGCTACTCGGGAGCTGAGGCAGGAGGATCACTTGAACGCAGGAGTTTGAGGTTGCAGTGAGCTAGGCTGACACCACGGCACTCTAGCCCGGGCAACAGAGCAAGACTCTGCCTCAAAAAGAAAAAAAGAAAAAAAGTAATTCAGGTGCATGCCCTGCCTGCTCACTCACCTCACAGGTGAGACCCTGAGTTCTTCAGAGAGGAGAGGCTCTGGATACAAGCACCACTTTTTCTTCTAATACTAATATCAACTCAGATCATTGTGTCGGAATTAAATTCTTAATTTATTTCATGAACATAATACTTGGCATAAAAATGGTCTTATTTGTTATTTAATAATAATTTTTTTTAAAAGTAGCTAATAACAGGCCGGGCGCGGTGGCTCACGCCTGTAATCCTAGCACTCTGGGAGGCCGAGGTGGGCGGATCGTTCTGAGCTCAGGAGTTCGAGACCAGCCTGAGCAAGAGCGAGACCCCATCTCTACCAAAAATAGAAAGAAATTA